>JAOVYW010007153.1:0-11019 GCA_025775045.1 Hiodon tergisus
CCCTAGTCTGCCTCCGTCCCCCGTGTACCCCAGTCTGCCTCCGTCCCCCCGTGCACCCAGGTCTGCCTCCGAGAGTTGGCCCACACTAATTACTGTGCGTGTGACGGTGGCTGTGGGATCACTCTGCCCGCTGGGAGAACTTTGGGGACTCAAATGATAACTTTCTAATATTGTTGCAGATGTGTTTGCCTGATTCACATCAATTCAGGGAGGCTGGGCTGAATGCTAATGCCAAGTAATGCCAACAAGATGAAATTGAATTATTAGGGAATAATATCCTAAGAGAAATAAGGGTTTCTGTAGCTCAACCTTCCAATGCCAGTGAAATTATTTGACGTCATGGTCTCTCAAAGAATCAAAACTAATATGAATCACTCTTTTTAGTCTGCTGGTACTTTCCTGCGTGAATTAGCCTTCTCCCAGCACCCCATAATAAAACATTAAAAAGGGATGTAATTTTTGCATCCATGTGCAAGGGAAATCAAGCCTGTAATTTTAACCGTCAAGTAAAGAGCTATTTCTATTAAAATAGAAAGCCGGCAATGGTTTCTGTTCTGCACACAATGGTGCCCGTCCATTCATTTCAGTGCACTGGAAACTTGCCTCGTTTGGCATGGAGATGGGAGAACTGTAGCTGCCAAGTTTGCAGCTTGTTAGGGGCATCCTGGCATCAGAGATACTCCCGTTTTCGGCCGGCGGACTGGACGACCGCGCTGCACCCGGGGCTGAAAGGGGAGCCGTGAAAAGGGAGGGCCGCCCTGCATCCGCTCGGGTGTCTCGGGTCTCTCCGTTTCCCCGGAGGGAGGAAAGCGTGTGAGCGCGGGACTTGAGCTGCTGGACATGCAGCGCCAGGGATCGCGGGGGTCACGGGGGTCGCGGGGGTCGCAGGGGTCGCGGGGATAGCGGGGGTCGCGGGGATCGCGGGGGTCGTGGGGATCGCTGGGGTCGCGGGGGTCGCGAGTGTAGCCATCCCATCTGCCAAAATCCCCTGTCAAGGCTTGTTCCTGCACCGTGGGATGACAAAGGCTGCGATAGGCTCTCTAGTCCGAGCTCCAGACACCAAAGCCAAGCACGATGAGCCCTGGAGCCCTAAGGGCTGGATCCATTATAGGCAACAACAGCAACAACTAGCCACCAAAAACAGCTGCTCATCCAGGCGGCTGCGGGGTTAACCACTGGGATGTACAAATGAGAAAGTGTCCCTGCCTGCCTTCCATCTGGACCGTGTGGTGCAAGAGAACCTGACAGACTCAAATTTTCCCATTCCTAATAAACACTCTCTCGCTTATTCTAATTCTCACACTCTGTTGCCCTGTCTCACACTAACACACACACACACACACACACTCACACACACACACACACACACACACACACACTCCCCCTCCCCCCTGCCTTATGTACACATACGCATTCTCACCAGAAGCTTAGAAACATGCACGCTGGCGTACACAGACCCAGAGACACATGTTCTTAAAATGAGTCACATGTTGGCCGCGTCCATTTACACATTGCTTAATGCACAAACACACAGTTGGAGGTCCTTCTCATTCACCTCGCAGTACGCACTGATTGTTTCCAAAAATTATCTTGATGCCGATTCTCTTAATTGACCAAGGTGCATTGACTTTGATACCATTTGTACTGTATGTTCTGGAGTGCTGGGATTTCTGATCCTCCGGTTCTGTAGACGTTGTTTTGTACAAAGAAGGCTTCCAATTCCAGAATATCGGGAAATTACATATTGTGAGTGTGAGTGTGTATGTGATCGTGGCTAATTTTAAGATTTTTAAATCTTATCTTTTTGTTTCCCATCCCCATAAAATAATTAAAATAAGCAAGCTGAATTTACTTACTTTACGTAGCCTAGCTTTGAAATAAAAATGATCATGAAAAATTGATGGTGGATAGTTTTATATTTCTGTTAAGTCACTCAGCTTGTTCATTCAGTCTTTGTGTGAAATTAGATGTTTCTAATGAAGATTATAGTTTCAGGAAGAATTCATGAATCAGACTCAAAAGGGAATCTTTAACTAAAATGTCACAAACTGAAAGTGTAGGTGTTCACAAAAGACAAGTTTCTTGTTAACAAAACCAGGAAAGTAGGGGATTGGACCTCCCTGACCTAAAGCGTTTGCGCCGATCTGCTGTTCAACAAAAGGGAGGCCTACTCCATCGGAGTGAAGGCCCGCTTGTGGTGACACAATATTGATTATCATTCTGGCAGATTAATTGTGCAGATCGTGAGCGCACATTCGATGCACGCCTGTGTGCTATTTCACCCATGAACCAAGACTTCTGGAGCTGTTTCTGTCCTATCCACCCAGGGAAGCATAAAGCCAGGACGTTGAGGATATTTAACCTGAATAACGACGATTAAAGGGGCTGATGTTCTCTGGTCCTAAGACCTGCTCTGTTGTTTCTGAAATCCACACTCTGGACATAAGATATCATCTTAGGAGATGTTTTTATCCTTAGCAGCACTTGCCCGTGTTCCTTCTTGTGGGTTTTTACAATAGGATATTGTGGTTCAGTGTATTAAAATTGTAATTGGCCGCTCTAACTAAGGCACTTATGTGCACCGCTCAACAGCGTCTGATAAATTACTAAAATGTGAAAATGTAAATTGGAATTACTTACACGCATTTCAGTTTTAGAAATTATGCATTTTATGCTGATACACACTTAATTAAGCATTTTAAGGGGCATGTGTCAGTGTTTATTCTGGGAATTGTAGTTTCCAGACACAGGCTAAATACAATATACAGACAAACTGACAAACCATTTAATTTAATAATATTAGTATCCCATTCAAAATTTTAATTTATTAATCTAAATGTAAAAAAAATAAATACCAAAAGCTTTAAAATTTTCCCTTCTTTTTCTTCCTACAGGGGGCACTAGTCACAGCCTGTGCAGATGACACGCTCCATCTCTGGAACCTGCGGCAGAAGCGTCCTGCTGTTCTTCACTCACTCAAATTCAACCGAGAACGGTGAGTCTATTCACATTAACACACACACACACACACACGCACGCACAGATACACACTCTCTTTCTCTCTCTCTAGCTCCCTCACACGCACACACACACACACACACACGCTCTCTTTCTCTCTCTCTCACTCCCTCACTTACACACACACACACATATGTTCTCTTTCTCTCTCACTCCCTCACATACACACTCTCTTTCTCTCTCTCTCTCACTCCCTCACACGCACACACACACACACATACGCTCTCTTTCTCTCTCTCACTCCCTCACACGCACACACACACACATACGCTCTCTCTCTCTCTCTCACTCCCTCACATGCACACACACGCACACACACACATACGCTCTCTTTCTCTCTCTCTCTCTCTCTCTCACTCCCTCACACGCACACACACACACATACTCTCTCT
Source organism: Hiodon tergisus (assembly GCA_025775045.1). Lineage (NCBI taxonomy): Eukaryota > Metazoa > Chordata > Actinopteri > Hiodontiformes > Hiodontidae > Hiodon > Hiodon tergisus. The sequence continues at coordinate 3,411 of JAOVYW010007153.1, forward strand.
CTCTCTCTCATTCCCTCACACGCACACACACACACACTCTCTTTCGCCCTCTCTAGCTCCCTCACACGCACACACGCACACTCTCTTTCCCTCTCTCTCTCACTCACACACACACACACACTCTCTTTCTCTCTCTCTCCAGCTCCCTCACACGCACACACACACACACTCTCTTTCTCTCTCTCTCTCACGCCCTCACACATACACACACACACAATAAGACACACGTACACGTCTTATTTGTCTAGTTATGCTGTCCACAAAACTGGATAGCGATTCTGTTACATCTTCTCTTTCTATTTTTATTCCGTTTTACCATTTCAAAGTGTCTGTCACTGCGTCTCAGTTTTACATCCTGAGTAAACTCCAAAACCCTGAACCAAAGCACTGCTCCTTGTAAACTGAGATGGATCAGAAAAGGGAAAAAGCCTCTCAAAAGGCTGTCTCGAAGGCTGGAAAACCATTATGTCAGTTCCGCCCTGCTTCACCGCATCTCTGCGCACTAGGAGGGTGTACCTCTCCGGTTGCCTTTGCTTTTCTCCTCCCAGCTCCGGCACGCAAGCGAAACGCGTCGTGCTCTAAAAGCGCCGACTCTGAGGGAAGGAGTGGGCTGAAGTGAGATCAACTCACCTGACGAGATTAGAGCCTCAACGACCTACGGAGGCAGCGTTTCTGATGTCAGACACTCTTCGTCGAATCTGCTGACTTTGCCCAGGAACCATTGACCAAATAACTGGCTTCTACTGCTTTAAACGTAGAGGTTCAATAAAGAGCGTATTGTTAGATTTTTACAGGTTTGGGTGTGACAGAACACAGAAAGAAAAAAAGCATTTTTTAAAAGCATTTTTATTTTCTCGGATGTAGGTAAGTCCACCAAGGTCCTCGCTTAAAACATTTCCGGAAAACAGTCTTTTATCTCGTTGAACACCCTGTTTACTCACTGTACACCCTGTATACTGACAAGCTCCCTTGGGGACGTAAAAGGTACCTATACAAGCAGGACTCCTATCACAGATGTATTTGAAAGTTCTGTTAAAAATGTGCAGCCGTGCCCTTCCAGTAGGGGCCCACAAATCTAGATTAGTTGTTATTTTTGTCTGATTCTGCCTTCAGCTGGCTGTGCATAATTCTCAGGAGCCGGTAGTTATCCTCACTTAACTGCTCCACTGCCGGCGTCACTCATCCCTGGAGCCGAGTGTCAGTCTGACGTCAGGATCTCAAACCGAAGCTCATTGCTGACAGCTTTCTGAGCTGGATCTTAACAACAGTCCACCTTGTTTCTGGGACATGCGGCAGGTTTGGGGGGGTTCGAGGGTACCCGTTTTATTGCTGAGATTGCTGTGGGCTTAGCAGGGATTTGTTCTGTAAGACAGAGTATGGAGCAGCATTGCACAGATAGCCCACTGTGCTAAACTACATTTTAAAAATCGTGCTATTTTTGACTCATAGGGAGTTAAAGGGACACAGAAATACATGTGATTTATAATCCATAAACTGGATTCCCCTTAAAGTGCCTTAACGCTAAAACTATGCCTAATGCTCAATAAAATGGGAAATGAGAATACCAACATGAAAGTGTCCACTCAAGTTATAATATAAACGTCTCTTATGGTTCCTTCTCTCAGGCCATGGTCTCCCTCTGTCTATATAAAATTTAAATTCAGATCTGATACTTAGTATCAGATGTATGACTAAATTACAATTCGTAATTATTGGGAATATTTCTTTTTCTTCATAAAAATGCCAGGTGGATCCTCTTGTTTTCCGATACCCAGCAAAAGTGATAAAATTCACGTTGCTGTCAAAACCACATGATAGTCGGTTGGAATGATACAGATACAAATCATTCACATGGTTTTTACCACCAGGATGTGAGCTCCGCTCGCCTGGTGTCAGGTCCATTTTGATGTCTGCAGTGATTTGTCAGGCTCGGGATGGCCTTCTGGGGCACAGCTGACAGCTGAAGATAGACGCTCCCGGCGCTAATCTCTGTCCCCCGCAGGGGGGCAACGGTGCCGGACACGGAGCTCGGATCCCGCGACAACGATGAGCCTTGTACCATCACGGCCAGCCAGGCAGCTAGACACTTAGGATTACGTCCACTGCGAGAGTCGCACTGAATCCCTGCAATCTCATTTCCTAATGAGGTCTTGTATACGATGCTGAAACTGCTGCGCCTTTATTGTATAAGCTTGGACTATGAGGCCAAGGGTCTTTGTCTCTCGGAGCATGTAGATACCTGAAAGCGTGTGGTGGGGGGGGGGGGCCGTCTGGCCAATTGATGTTACTGTGATTGACTGGCGTTCCATCTCTTGGCGACGGTTGCCAGGTTACGGCTTCCAAACACAACCCACAATTTATATGATTGTATCATGTGGCTCCTCTAATGGCTCACCTGACGTTGCGTATGGGAGCACATGTGCGCGTGTGCACGTTTCTGCGTCGGTGCGGTCGGCCGTTTGTAAAACTTCAAAGCCGGCACTTAGGGCTCACACTCTCTGTCAGCATGTCGGTGTCTAGATGTGATGTTGTGCATGTGCAGACCTGTCTGCTGAAGTGCGACTGTGTTTCAGGTTGCTGAAATCTCACTCTCAGCCTGTCGCAGCACCATGCTAAGGCCATGATTTTCTGGGCACCGTTACAAGAAAAGCTTTCTAATCCCAAATGTAACTTAACAATATTGTGTCTGCAATCAAACGCCAACATTTTCCATCAGAAAGATAATGTGCAGTGTTTGTGGCATAAGGACTAATTTTCCCTTTTATTTGGCTGCTTCCCCTGACCCACTGCTACCATTCCCTCTGTGCCACCAATCCCCCCCCCCAAAATAAAATAAAAACAACTTATCTTTCTCTCTTCTCTCTTCCACTTCAATATCCCCCAGATGTCAGCGTTCATTTCTGAAATGCTTCATCTTGTGTAATGCGGAGCCAGAGTTATGCACTGTCCTCAGGGGGTTGTGGGACAGGGAGGTTAAGCCGTTTCTATAGAGAACGACCTGATCTGGTACACCGATTGGTCACCGCTCTGGGCGGGGGTGGGCTCTTTTGTACGTTGCTCTGGATAAAGAGCGTCTGCTAAATGACTAAAATATAAAATGTAAATCGTATTATGCTAATGAAATTTTAATAATAAAAAATGATGTCCTTTTCATGGCTGCAAACGGGGGGACAATTGAAGAAGACGACAACGACAGCCTTGTTATTGCTCGGTTTACTTTTCATGCAATCAGTGGTATTAAGTTAATATCTGCTGAAAGTGCACAGACATTACTCTGCAATTGTCCCCCAAGCACTGTCCACACTTTGTTTGCCCATGAAGAGCTTCATGAAGGCCCCGTGAATGTCCGTCGGTGTAGAGCAGCAGCTTTTCGTCCATTGTATTCCAGAGAATCATAACCCAGTGCATGGGGGCGGGGCTAGAGTGACCTGTTCGTACTGTATGTTGAGTGGTGAAAAAAATAAAGGAATTGGAAGCTGTTTGTACGGAGGAGTTTTCACTGTTTAAATATAGAATTCCGGAAACACTCTCTAGTGGTTTTTTTCCTGTTCACAATGACGAGCATGCAGTGGAAGAGAAGAGGAAATTGGAAATTGTTTTCCTGTTTTCCCGATTGGCTCTGGGTTTTCAGGCTTCGGATTCTCTCTCGAAACTTCAAACTGTTCAGTGCTCTGTGACAATTCAATTTAGAAATGGCCTAAAACAAATACAATGGAATTGACTGATGGATTGTGATGGATACACAGATGGATTCTGTGCATAGCGTTCAGCGCTTTGCAGCAGTGCCACTGGCTGTATGTACTGGAATACAGAGAAATAGGTATAATTGAAGGGGGTGAAATGTTGGGCATAGAGAGAGTGAAGGACCAAAAAACAGGGGTGTAACTGGATGGCTGCCATTTTTTTTCAGGTCTTTGAGTATAATTAATTTTCCTTATTCATCTGCCCCCATTTTATTTGGGGTCTGGATGCAATATATCTTGATTGAGTTACAGGAAAAAAATCAGAAGAAAAAAACCACCAGCAATTAAGGCTAACACTAAAAAAAATTAAAATAATTATGAGGTAAAAGTTCCTATCTCTGTACATCCTGGTAAAATGTTCTTCACATTAAAAAAGACACCGTATTTACTAATATATTTATTTATTTTGCTGGCATCTTGTTGGAAAAGCCAACGCAACTACTTCGGGAAAAAAGCCGGTCATTATCTTTCTGTAATTAGGATAATGATTAACTCTGGCCCTGATATTGTACACTTATGCCTAATTAGCTGAAATCTAATCGTCGACAATTTGAATCCAGATGTGCGAAGGATGCGCTGATTATTAGTACGATTAGTCTCCAGGATAAAACATTCAGCGGAGAGACACAGCACCGGGTGTACACATCTGCTGCCAAAGCAGCAGAGATTTACACTGCCCGCCCTCCTACAATTAGGGGGTGTAATCTAGGTACAAGGCAAGCTTAGGGCGTAATGACCCGGGTGCAGTAGTCTCTGTCCTAAAGAAGAGAACGTGAAAATATAATGTGATTGCGTCCCAGAGAATTTTAGCATTAGTCCTAAATTAATGGGGAATAAACCTTATTTTGGGCAGTGCATTAGCCATGCAGATCGACTGTGCAAAGATCATGTTCAGCCTGAGCTCCAAGGTCTACCGATGTGTTTCAGGTCAGAGTACATACGTTTTTTTGAAGTGGTTCTGTTCTTGTCATGTTGGCTGACATTTTGGCTCTTTCCCCCTTTCCAGCATCACGTTCTGCCACCTCCCGTTCCAGAGCAAATGGCTGTACGTGGGCACGGAACGCGGGAACACGCACATCGTCAACATCGAGTCCTTCATCCTCTCTGGATACGTCATCATGTGGAACAAGGCCATAGAACTGTGAGTTCCCCCGGTCCGGGTCCTACAGAACCTCAAATCACTTATTTCAATGGCTTCTTCCCATTGTGGTCATACTGAACCGTAGTACAGATGTAAACGAGAAAGCGATGATTAATTATGACTGAAAAAAAGAAACAGTATAAATGTGATGTTGAGGAAGGAAAATATTGAGTGACAAGGCCAACGGTGACAGTGATCACGGTGATGAGGATAATGTTGCTGATGATGATGATGATGATTAGTGTGTCGTGACGATGAGAATGATTACTGTGATGACACTAATGTTAGTGATGATGATGAGGAAGGAAAATATTGAGAGTGACAAGGCTAACGGTGATGGTGACAGTGATCACGGTGATGAGGATAATGTTAGTGATGATGATGATTTAGTGTGTCGGTGACGATGTGATGACTGTGATGACGCTAATGCTAATGCTGATGATGATGACAAAGATGATTGGTGTGTTAGTGGTGATGACAACGACGATAACAATAATGATTGGAGTGTTGTAATATTGTAAAAATGGAATATTAACCTTACATTAAACAATAAAACAGATGATTTTAGGTTTTAGAGCGAGTTAATTAAGGTGAATTAGCTGAGATTTTGGCTGAGATTTTGTCAAAATGTTTCCCAAAAGATAGAAAAGTATGTGTGTTCAAACAGCTTCACTGAATGGTTATGTCTTGGTGTGTTTCTCCATCCTCTGGGTGTTATTCTATTTGTGTTTGCACATTGTGAATCCCCTGAGAAACGCACAAACTCCACAGGTCGTTATTGTTTACTCTCAGCAAGGCAAACACTTCCTACACGTTACGAGGAGTTTGGTCTTTATGGACAATTTCAGCATCCAGACGGTGACAGACACATTGACTCTAATTATCTTTAGTGCTTAAAGGCGAGGTGGCTCAGTTTCCCTTGGGTTTGGAAGGAACTGTGAAGCAATTAAGAGCGGAAATGAATTTGGCTTTCATTAAAAAAACAAAACACTGCTCCTGATTCAGAGGTGCTCTGAATTCATCCCAGTGCCCCCGCAGCACCAGCGTGCTAAACGCATAAACTGGCACACTCTCCCAGCAGAACTGGGGGGGGGGGCACGATTGACCACCTTTTCTCTCGTACCTCGCAATCGATATCGCACTCGGTGGCAGGGTGGTCAGTTGGATTACATTCATGTGCTGCCATTGATCCGCCCCGTTCGTTATTCCTACCCTGGGATCCAATTAATTATGTCGGCTTGGTTTTGCCAAAGGTTCCTCTTTAATTTCTATAAATGGTGCTACTTTGCCAGCCTGCAAGCGTTCACCCTCCCAGGACGTTTTCACAGTTTGTTTTGTTACAACTTTAAATCTTGAAGCATTTAAATGGGATTTCTTTTTCTTTGATCTTCACAACCTGCTCTTTTAAAGACAAAAAACATGAGGTTAGGCTGAAAACACATTTCAATGGAAATTAAAAACCTGAAAATGGTTTATTAGATAAGTATTCACCCCTTTGACACTCCTAAATGAGCTCAGGTGCAACCACTTATTTTAAAACAATTAGTCAGAGGAAGCATATATGTATGCAATACAATCTGCTCAAATCCACTTTCAGATTAATTACATCTGTATCTGTAAGGTCCCGCAGCTGGGAAACGTGTTCAAAGCAGTGATGCAGCCATGAAGACAAAGCAGTTTTTTAAAAACTGCACCGGGATTGAGCTGTAAAAAGGGCAGATGTAAGGGGGAGAGAAATAAAACATTTCTGAAGGCATTGGAGAACCGTTAACTCCACCGTTTACAAGTGGAAGGAGTACTACACCCGCTACAATCCCCTTCGAGCAGGACGTCTTCCCAAACGTAATTGGTCAGAGAAGCCACCAGGAGGCCAAGGTGAACTCTGAAAGACGTTCTGTGTTCCATGGCTGAGATGATGGAGACTCTCAAGGAGTCCCCAATAGCTCACATAAAAAATTCAGGCTGTTTGGCAAGAAAGCCCATTTACAAAAAAAGAACACTTAAAATCCTGCTCATTATTTGAAGAAAAGGCACGTGAGAGGCTATTTTAGTGAAATGTTAGGTATTATTCCAGGTGCAAATAACCTAGGTAACACCATCCCCACTGAGAAGCATGGTTGTGACAGCATCGTGCTATGTGGATGCTTTGAATCAGCAGGGTCTGGAAAGCTTGTCAGGGTTGAGGGGAGAGTGGATCAAGCTGAATCCTTGCGGAAAACCTGCGGCAGTCTGCAACAGACCAAAGCCTGGGGTGGAGACTCACCTTCCTGCAGGACAGAACAAAACAAGCAAGTGTCCCAGATTAGCCCAGTCAAATCCCGGATTAGAACTAGATTTGGTGGCAAGTCTTGCATCCCACAAATGATTCCCATTTTTCCCCCCCAAAATTAGCAAATACTGCATGATCCAGATGTGCAAACCTGGTAAGACAATCCAAAAGACAGGCAGCTGTAATTCCTGCCTATTGTAGTTCTACCGATTACTGACTCAGAGGAATTGAACAAGTGTTTGTTAGATCTGGTAGACCAAGTGTTAAAAAACTCATTTAAATTCAGGTTGTCACACAAAGAACTCCAAAAACACCCCAAGGAATAAATACGTGGCGATACTTACATTGTTGATTATAATATTTTAGTATTTTGTTTATTTTGCTAAACTGCCTTTGTTATTTTGATTCAGTTCTTGTGTGTGTGTGTGTGTGTGTGTGTGTGTGTGTTTGTGTGTG
>JAOVYW010007155.1:0-17730 GCA_025775045.1 Hiodon tergisus
TACAGAAACCTTCCTGAAGTTAAGTGACATTAGACCTGAATTAATTCCAAGGATGCCTTCCCTTTGAAAAAATCTCTGCAGCCACTGCAATAAAACCCCAAATTGAATCCGGAAATCAGTTTATTTTTAAAACCTTGCTGCTTTTTTTTGTTGTTGTTGGACATGTTGATGTTAAACTGTGAGGTCAACACTGGATCAGAACTGCTAGTTTAAGAAGTTTTACATGGTAAGGATATTTATATCTTTCAAAGTATATCTTTCGTTGGAAAAATGTGTATAGCAATAGAGATTTCTGTACTGATACTGGCTGTTTTACTGTAATGTGTGCTTGTACGTACTTCAGCTATAGATAAGCTCTCCCATTAGGATTCCTGTAAATGAAAGTTCTTACAGCCAGCATCTGGCCTACCGGCTTACATGCATTCCCATTGAAGTGCAGCAAACCGACAGCAGGTGTGTGTTGGAACCATATGGCGCAAATGCAGTGGTCATACAGAGTGACTGCCGTGTCCCCTCCTTCGTGAACTGTCCCTCAAACGCACGGCGCGTTGTTCGGCGGGAAAACACGCCATCGCACTGTGAAGCTGTGCCTCGAGATTATCATACAGCCCCGGACGCGTTTCAGAGAAAACACGCTGGCCAATTTAGCGGTATCCGTCGTGTTGGTTTGACAGACTTCCTCTGCTCGGCGGTAAGACTGCGAACCCCGCTGCGCTCAGTCTGTTTTGACATGCGAGACGCTCCCCTGATTATGCATCTTCTTGACATTGTTTTGTTTGAACGGGATGTTAACATACTGCTAATCATCAGGCATTACAGCTGCTAGGGTGTTGGACTAAATCAGCTTCTGCTTTATGTCACCCGATAAGGAATCAGAGCAATACGTATTGGAGCAGGCCTGGGGAAGAATGGTCTTTGAGCCCAGAGAGGATTGCGGTGATGTGGTGATGTGGTGATGGTGGTCCCAGCTGTACATTGACTGAGCAGATATAAATGCGCTTACCACATGCTGGTGGCAATGAACAGCTCCACTACCTCGCAGCGGTTGATCAATAAAATAAACTAGTACAAATTGTTGGCAATTACTATGGCAAGCAAACCCTTACAGAAAGAACAACGGCTTCAGGCGCAGTAAATCCCTAGCCTAAATCGGGTCTGGGAAATAGCTGCACTGGAGAATGGAACGGATTAATGCCTTTCATATACCGGCAATACAACAATTGTTTCTTATTACATTTTTTATTTTTCTTCTTGTAGTCTTCATGGGAGAAGTGATGACGTAGCTCTTTAGCTTCATTAATAGGCAGAATGATCTACTGATCCTGGAGGGCAGGAAGGGGTTTTGTCATTGGACGAATCCTTGTCCTTGTTTCTATATAAAATGTTCTACAAATCCTAAAATGCTCAATTTTACCAACTCCCCTCCCTCCTAACAACTCAGGAGCTGTTCACTCCTGAAGGAGGGGGTGGGGTTTTACTTCCACACCGCCAAAGCAATTTCCCAGCTCAGTGACAGTGACTCAGTGAAGGGCAGATCTGAGCTGAATGGGGATAATTTCCTAACGATGTGGTCGTGTTAATATGTATAAATGCCACCATTAGTAAGAGCAGTAGTAATTCTAACTCCTATCTGACATTAGGTAAGAACACTGGAGACAACATTCTTGGTATCCCCGCAATGATAACGGCTCTGGGACTGGTCAAAGAAATTGATATGGACGACGTTGACAACATTTACCTGATAACACTTACATAATTCCATTCTCATTTCATATATTGATTATATTTCATGTATGAATCTGTAATACCTGGAGCTAAGGATCGACTTTAAAAAATCCTCCAAGCCAATCTGAGTACATTTTCTTTTATGTTCGATTAAGTTAAATACTTTTTTAAAAACTAATTTTCATTTGTTTACTCCATGCAGAGTGAAACAAGAGCAGGCAGTTTTGTTTTATGAGTGTCTGGGTTTTAGATTTTCCTCACCTGAAAGGAAATCACTTCACAAATTCGCTAATAGGAGATGACACGTTGACAAACCACAGTCCTGGCAGCAGAGCATCTTCTCACCAGTCACAGGATCGTACCATGCAGACCTGGAATCCCGGCAGCTCTCCAACATTATAATGTAGCCTGGGAACCCCTAAGGCAGCTCCAGCCCCAAAGGGACACGTGCTGACCACGAAATGCACAAATAAACAGCCAGGGCAGCACTCACATCTGCGTGTAAGCTGTGCAAACAGTACGGCAGGATCCTGCTCTTCATTTTAACGCATCATTGATTGCCATTTGGTAAGCTATTAATCCACACGAATGGATTTAAAAGCAGCTACCATTCAGAAAAAAGCCAGAAGATTTAATACTTTAAGCCTTTTAGAGCTGGAACGGAATCATTAGAAGTAGCCCAAGGCCTTAAGAGAAGGAGGCATTTAATTGAATGTGTATGCAGGAAAATTCCAGGGCACAAACGTCATTATCGAGGTACAGGAAAGTATATGCATGGACAACAGCTGACCTCATCTGACCCAGATCCGAATATGAGCAGGTCGAAGGGGATGGCGGCAACCATGTCGATGAGGAACCAACCCTTGAAGTAGTGAACGGCGATCTTTGCTGGGTGGCTCACCACCTCTTCATTCAAGTTGACGTAGGTGGTCCGGAAGTTTATTAGGATGTCGATGATGAACATGATGTCCACCATCAGGTCCACCACATTCAAGGGGTTACAAGAGTACCCACACTCTCGCCTCTTCTGCTCCTCGCGGTCGTTGAGGAGGAAGGCGGCGGAGTAGGGTGTAAAGATGGCGGTGTAAATGACCAGCAGCAGGATCAGCCAGTCCCACACGGCCTTGAAGGGGCTGTAGTGCAGTATGGTGAACCGGTCGATCCTGGGAGTCTGGAGCTTGTACTCGGGCAGCACGTCCGCTCCCAGCGACAGCACCTGTAATGGTAAAGGTTAAGATATTAAACTAGAGAAATGTTCCACTTACGTGTTTAATCATCAGCCTTTCCAGTCTTGAGAACGACAGTAGCAGTATTTTTTTTTTTTTTACAATTGAAAGTATATACACATAAGGGTTCTCTTGAAAATGGGAAATTAGATTCACGCACATTTGGGTCAATAATTACCTGTTTGTGTTACTTATATTTGAAAAAAAGTGATGTGTTGTTGTACATATATTTCCATTTTAAGGATGCTCCCATTACTGAACTACAATGAGCTGGTCCTTAGACCATATTTTATAAATAGCGTGTAATGTCTCAGATGAAGGCTGATGTGTGTGTTTGGGTCAAACAAAACTAGTGGGATACATAAGTGAAAATAACTTAATTTGAAAGAATGTCATTTTTTTTGCTTTATGTAAATATGATCCTGTACTGTTAACATTGACATAGCACTCATTTCACCTTATACCAGTAATATAATCTGTATTTTGTATTACTGATATGTATGGATGGCACCCGAGTAGCTCGGGCGGTAAATATATTTGGTCACTACTTCACCCTTGACGAAGTCCACAAGACAATCTGCATGAATTTTGGTATGGTAGCCCATGCGTTTGTGTAGAAGCTGAATCTTAGATGTCTGCTGAGTAGTTATTAAGCAAATGCAGTTACCCAAGGAAGAACGTCATACAAAATCAAGAGCAACAGCATTTCAAAACAAAAGTCTGACATTAGATACAGAGTGGCAAAGGAAATGTCTGGGTTTCCAGTAGCTATAAGAAAAAGAAAAAAAACACTAGAGTGAAATGCAAAACATGACCACTGAAATCCTCATAGGTAGAAAGCAACATAACCACCCCATATAATGTATTATAGAAATTATGGAATTACTTAACATGTAAAACTCTATGAGTGCTATGTGTAAAAACTAATAAACTACTTAAAATGGATAGTGATCTTAGGCAAAAGTTTTAAATAGTGCATGTTAGCGTAGTCAGTAGTCGTAATAGTGCCATTGTGTCAGTCAATACACAAGTCTTTATACCGAGCAATCAGCTGAACAGACCTTCAACCAGCTGTGTCAAGCTGTGGTTGTGTCAATCTCAAAAGTGGATCCCTGTGAACAAGAACAGACACTGACTAACGGCAGGTTGAGGTTGCAGATGGCAGATGACTGCTTTGCAGGAGATGCTCTGGTGTTGTCATCTAGATGAGGAAAGGTAAGTAAGCCTTCAGTCGGTCATGATGTACAATCTGTGTCCAATGGGTAGATGTTTGTCTCTGATGGTGAGTATTTGACGTTTTTGTCATATTGGACTTTCTGCTGCTGTTGTTCTCGCTGAACACATGCTTGAGAAGTTTAAAAACTAGCAACATTCTGAAGCTACATATTCAACAGGTAGGCCAGGTGAGGCTGAAGACGTGCTTGAAAAGTTTGAAACTTGTGACAAACTGAAGCCACATATTCAGCAGGTAGGCCAGGTGAGGCTGAAGACGTGCTTGAAAAGTTTGAAACTTGTGACAAACTGAAGCCAGGTTGTAGCTTGGGTGATGAGAAAGTGAGTGAGCATTTCTGTGACATTTCACAGATCTGTGTTTAATGATACAATCATACGTGTCACTCCAAAGTCCGTCTGGCTTGTCTGCTTGTCGTATCGTGATGGCTCAGCAATTTCCTACCGTCCTTCAAAGGGCCGATGTTCTGTCATGATGATCAACGGACCCACAGTGAGGTAGTTTCCGTTTCACTGACTTCAAAAAAGCGGACAAATTGCATTTGGTAGGACTGAGCCAATGTCGTGGTAGGAAGCAACTGTGTTTAAGATGAATGGCTGTGAGAAGTCTTGGTATGTGGTTATGTCAGAATAAACTGAAGGCTTCTCTAGTCAATGTTTCTGAGTTAGCTGGTGCAGTGAATCAACTGCTGCCAGGGCTGTTTTTTTCATTGTCATCTATTTGAATCTTCCCACTAGACATTTAAAGTGTACTGGACAGAGTGGCACCAGTCAAAGCATCCAGATTAGAATTGAATTTTGGCAACAGATTGGAATTATGATTTCTGCAATCAACAAATCTATAGGAACTACTTATTTCTAACCAACATCTCCAGGGAAGCCCAGAGATTATGGTTAAGTTCAATTAAATCAAATCCAGCAGCTGTTATTAATTTCTTCCAACAGAGAAATGCAGTAGTCACACTAATACAATGGAGTTGAGGTGGTTCTCCACAAGTTTGAAGAATTTGAACGAATGAGGTCTCTTTGTATCTGTTGGTTATGTTCCAGTATGCCTTAAAAACTATTTGTTATTGCACTTCTTTTGTTGGAGGAATGTCCTGAGGTTGTAATGACAATCTCACTTAGTGAGGACTCTGGCATTGGATCAGACATGCTGTCTCTATCAGGCATGCAGAACAGAGATGTCCTTTGGAAATGTCCATGGCAGCCCCAACCAAGCTAAATGTCCTTCCTTCTCTGGATTCAGACATGGGGGTGTGAGTAGCTTTAGACCTTTGGCTCCTCAACATGAAAATGAAGGAACATTTCTAATAAGGATCTTCAAAAGCTACTATCAGGAGATTAACAGAGTTTGCAAGAAGGCATGTCGGTGATCATGAAACCAAACAGAAGAAGATTCCATGGTCTGACCTGACCGAAGCAGAGCTTTTGGTCCTTTGGCGCAAACCTAACACCGCACATCGTCTTGAGAACACCACCCCTGCCATGAAGCATGGTAGTGTACCCCTATTCTTCAATCTCTTCTCCCAAATATGACTACAAGTGTGGAGTCCCAAATACATTAACAGATGTCATGTGGTTGAACACATGCATTGTGTTTGAACACATAAAAGTCAAACCATATTTACTAACACTGAATGTAATTGCTTGAATTCCCATTTGCTTCCCTAGTCAAATTCATTTCTAAAATCCCTCTCCCTGTCCCTGGGCCCTGCCTGCCTTTCAGTCTTAATTAAGTAATCATTAATCACAGGATTAATGGCACTGATGTATTCATTAATTTAACTGTAGGAAACATGTGATTGTTTGGCGGACATCTTTAGCTGGGGCAACTTCTGGCTGTGGCTTACACGTGGGGTAATTACTGGAGCAGTTTCGGGGAATGCCTTTATATGGGCGAAGATGAATGGAGCAAGGTAGAAAACATGACTGACACCATGCGTCTGAACTCCACAGGATTACCACAGTTTTCATTGGACAGACATGAAGACAACTCAACTCAGGACAACTTGTTGGAGTGCAAATAATGTAATACTCTATTGGGCTTCATATCCTCCTTCTGAATTGAATATTATAATCCCGCTCTGATAAATATCTCAAAATAGGATTCATAACAGCTGTATGCTTGTAACCTTGACTGCTCACACTTTTGACAGCTAAATAAAATCCATAAAAAATGGTGCCTTCATATTTACTTGTGTTGTTGGTTACTTAAGCACTGCTGATACATTAAAGACGGAGGTAAGCCTTTGTTGTTGTGGGCTGTTGGCTCTCTAAAAGAGGCTCGAAGCTTGCATTTGGCTTGGGTAGGTGTGAAAAGAGATTTGTGTGATAGCTTGTATTTAAGCCTCTGCAGCCCTTTGTAACACTCCGCAGCAAATCGAGTTTAGTTTCCCTCGAGCCGCTGAGGTGTGTGGGTAAAACGACACCCCTCTTTGCATTGCATGTTCTTTACTTGAGTGGAAAAGTACCTGTCGCTGTATTGTAAAGCTGTATTGTTATGTCAGGTGTTCCTATTTGAATGCCCGCTAATTGCGTGGATTTGAATGAGCCCCGACGGGCTGCAAACAAGAGCCCTTTTCACTATATAAATAGTGTGCTGGAAATGATGAGATTTTTGTTTTGTGTTAACTCAGCACAATACGGTAGCAGGAGGAAATGAATTATGAACTTTTCCTTAGGTCTTGGCAGGTAGGATTGGCCAGGTGGAAATTACTCGAGGGAACCCAACAACGGAACGGCTGCATTCCTTTAATGGAAATGTAATACCACAGAGCAGCAGTTGGTTTTGCACGAGAAACCTTGCACCACTGCGACAGCTTGTCACTGTCAGGAGTATTTCATGACGCCTATCCTGCTATGCGAGACGCCGTAAAGAAAGCAGAGGCCTGGGTCTGCTGTACGCAGTGAACTCCGAGCAGTTACACTCACATTAATTAGCAGTGTTACTTATCTGCGTTTGAGGAAAACCTAGACTGCTCTGCTTTAGTATACCACTCTAACGAAAGCTCTTTAATCAGCAACAGACAGGTTGACAACGGCTACATTTTGAAGGGAGAGTAGACACTGTAATCTCACTTTAACCAGTTAGCCATCGCAGGTGCATTCTGGATTCTCAGCACCCACGGCAAAAGCATTTATAAGATGAAAGAACAAAGTTAAATCGGAATGGCAGCGTGCCTAAAACTGAAATAACAGGAGAAATTATAAAAAGAAAGGCCAGCTGTCCATAATAAGCACCTTCTGTGAAGTGCTGAAATGCGAGCAAATATACCAACAAAAGATGTGCAGCTAAAGCTGTTTAGGCAGACGGCTCCTCGTGTAGGACACCGCGACTAAAATTAGCTGCCTCTGGCGCTGGTTCTCTCTGATTCTTAGCTCTTAGATGGTGACCAGTTGGTTTTTGGCTCGCGTCAGGTACGAGATGCTTCCTTACGCAAAACAATTCAAAGCAGAAGAGCCCGACGGACGGCAAACAAAGTCGAGGTGCTGCAACAATAACTTGTGCAAACGAGAAAGAGAACAAATGACCCAGTTGGATTATTTTTTTACCTGGCTGGCTTTTTGTGTTGTTTTATGGGCAATGCAGTCGATGCTGACATGAGCGTGTCTAGGAGACAA
This sequence comes from Hiodon tergisus, assembly GCA_025775045.1. Classification (NCBI taxonomy): domain Eukaryota; kingdom Metazoa; phylum Chordata; class Actinopteri; order Hiodontiformes; family Hiodontidae; genus Hiodon; species Hiodon tergisus. The sequence goes on from JAOVYW010007155.1 coordinate 7,806, forward strand.
GCCATCCGTGCAGCCATGGGTGCTTAAGTGTTGAGGGAGCCAGAGGCTGGCTCGCCAAAGATCAAAATGCCATTAGTTTCTACAAATCCACTCAATATAAGTGGCTAAATCTGATCACAAACTAAAGCTCAGAAGAGTTACTGAAAGGATGTTTCAGTCCATCGGCTCTAAATTAACGGTATACTGATGCACTGACATGTTCCTTATGTTCTGATCTCAGGTGTGGAATGAAGAGCCTCTGTCCTTTTCACAATCTCAAAGGTTTCGCCTTAATTCAGACATGAAATCAAAGCTTTTAGACGAGAGAAAAACCTTTTCTTTTAAGAAAGTAACTCTGAATACCACCCTTTAAAACTGCATCAATTTTCTTAGGTACACCGTTGGGCAGTTTTATTAGACAATCTGCAGGTAGATTGTTCCGAGCATCTTGGAGAACTTGCCACAGTACTTCTACAGATTGTGGCTGTCTGTCTTGCTTCTGTCTGTCCAGGTAATCACAGACAGCCTCAGTGATGTTGAGATCAGGGCTCTGTGGAGACCACACCATCTGTAGCAGAATTCCATGTTCTTCTTTCAGGAAATGAATGTTTGGAAATCTAAAAAAACTTTTTTTCCACTAATACAGAAGACAAAAAATAAACTTGAAAGACTACATTTGAGAAAAAAGCTAGGATGCCTAAGACTTTTGAACAGTACTGTATGCTTTGCCATTGTTCTCAGTAAAATGTCATACTATACTATTACAGGGGGCCCAACCAACATCAACACAAAGTCTCTGGGTAATTAAAGACATAAGTGCACTACATATTTTGAAAATATAGTTAAACAAATCTTGTCAATCAAACAAGCAATAGTTTTTTATGGGCTTTGATTGGGCTGTGGAATTAAAAAATGTTGACGAGCCTGCTGTCAAACACGTTCTCTGGCTAATAACTTCACTTTATTTTCTGAGATCACAGCTCCGATATATGCACCACTGATAAGAAGTCTGACTTTGATCAGCCAGCTATAGAGCAACTCAGGAGGAGAGACTTACCTGTGTGACCTTTTCTGTTACGTTGTGCGTCCGGTCCTTGACCTTCGGAGCAATGATGGTCTTCTCCGAGGAAGGGGGGGAGGCCGCCTTCTTCTCGTTGTTGGTCTCGGAGAAGTTGAGTGTGATCAACGGGATTTTGTTGATAGTGCTGTACTTGTTCAGGTTGGAGTCGGAAGTGGAACCCAGCAGACTGGATTTTAAATGGTTGAAGGGGCCTGGGGAGAAAAAAAAACTGCAATATAAATCTGCAAACTGAAATAGAATGGAGTGCAAACAGGCTCTGTCCCTGGTACGTTGATCATGTTGAGCTGTCTCTGTGTCATTGATTTACTAATGTGGGTCTTAATCAGGCAACGGAAAACTGAATAAATACTTCTGTTCAAGATTATTCATTGAACAGGATCATACAATGTAGATTACGTCTGGTGGATTGATTTAAACTATTTAAAGTCATAAATATTCCGCTATGTAAAACTCATTTGGTATGCCGGAAAAGTAAATTACTTTTTCATTTGCACTTCTTGTTTCATGCATATAAAACATGGTGTCCCTAATATCTACTAAATGCAGTGAATCTGAAAACAGGTCAGACAGGACAATATACCCTCAGTGAAAGAACTGAAATAGTAATAGGAATCACAGGGCTCTGCCCATTCAGTTTCCACTTCGCCACCATGTGTGAACACATGCACTGCCATACAGGTGAGGAACACAAGAAGCAGCTTTTGTTGGAAGCTGAACCGGCAGGTCACTTCCCCCCAGCCACGAAGGCCCACAATGCATCGTTTCCCTTTATTAAAAAGCAGAGTATGTACGGTGCAGCGATGGGGAGGCATGCTACGTAATCAAACAAAAATGAAACAAGCGCAAAACTCAAACTACACCCCCTGCCACCCACCCAGAAGTGTTAGAGTGCAGAGATAAAGGGGCTGAGAGGAGAGATGTAGGAACCCAGCCAATTAAGTCGCAGGGAGAAACTTCCTGTTAGTCAATAGCGCCATAGGTATATGAAATAAAATATTCGTCTTGTTATTGGTATATGTCCATAATCACTAAGAGTGGATGCATTGTGTGCAAAGTGTGTCTGCATAGTACTGCTGTTCTGCAAGGCTCTGATGACTCATTCATTTTTGTACAAAACAAGACGTCATTTCTGAGTCTTTTTGCACCTTCACGTGTTTATAGAGCCGGCCTACAATTTCTGCAACTATACGTACAAACTGGGTTAGTCTGGTAATTACTGAAAAGTAATATTTATAAATACAGAAGTTAAGAAGCTCTACAAGAGTTTTTCGCTGACGAGTCCTTCTGACAGGAGTAATTATTTTGGGCCAAACAGCTGCAGAGAAAATGATTTTTTGTTTCATTTAGTTTCTGTCTAAATGAAATGAAGAGCAGGCGTACCGAGCTGAGCGATGGAAGGGTGATCTGGCAGCATCTCCAAATGAGTGGCCCTAAAAACCCATTCACACTTCAAATTTCTCATTCTTTTGGCGAGTTGCTTTGCAAAATATACATGCAGCAAACAGTCCAATGCACCACAAGCTGTTACCTTTGGCCCTGCGGCCATTGTCTGAGGTGAGTAAAACAAGAGGAAGGGAAGACGTGAGACATTCCAGACACACATAATGACAGATTTTTATAAGGAGTCATAACCTCATGAAACAGTACAGAGTCCTGGTAGTGTCATATTCAGAGGCAATATAAGCTGTGTGTCAACATTGTTTGTAACATTTTTAACGTGCTATCTGTTAGCAGCGCACCGTCTATGTGCCATGTCTGCGTTGTTCCTAAAAAATAACATCTACCTACAAGCACAAGCAGATCTCAAAGCTGGAAATGTCTGCACTACAGTACCGTGATGAATCTGTGTGAATGTGTGTGTGTGACATGTGTAAATGTGTGGAGTTACACATGTCTTTGGATAGCTCAGAGTGCGGCGAGACACCTTCACTGGCGTGCCGGTTCCTGAACGCACACGTGGCATTAGAGCTGAACCCCTCCATGTCCTGGACTGACGAGGCCCGTCTCAGGCTGCCAAGGCTCTCCCGGGACGGCGTGTGGTCCAGCCCGGTGTACAGTCTTTCCCACTGGGCTTTTGGAGAGGAGTGGTCCAGTGGACCTGAAACGCCTAGTGGAGTAGCACACCGGCTGGTGCCTATGAGGGCCCGGGTGTCATCAACGTCCGACGGGCTGCAGCTCCCCCTGGTGGGAGATTTCAGGTCCTTCATGGCCACGGACTCTTCACTCTGTTTGGGTGAGTCAACAACCACGGTGTCTGGATCCTCCTGGGGGAGGGACTGTTTACTGCCCCCTAGGAGATTCAAGCCAGGAAGTCGGAATCGGAAGAACCTACCCTTCCCTGAAAAAAACAAGAAATAAAAAGGTTAGTCTCAAATGTTACTACTAATACTACTAATGTTACTATAGTATTTTATATGCCCAATACAAATACAGTGTAGATAACAACACGATATACAATAACGATATAAAATTTTGGGGTAAAATTCTTGAAAACTACATTACAGGTTAATTTTACCGCAAATAATATCCATTTAGTCTAATAATGATGTAATATCTACACATACATAAAGTCATGATAGTTATTAATACATGGTTGGTCTCCAACTTGAAAGGGACCATAAGAAAATAAATGGTTTCCCAGCAGCTCTCTCTTGGTAGGCCTTGTAGTCATGCCATTATTAATTAGAAGCTTTCCAGCGGAGTTATTTTTAAACATGGCTTGATCAAACAAATTCAAATCCTCCCCATGGTATGTGTTTTTCCTCTTTGAAGGCTGCTGCATTATTTATTTTGTTGACATTGTCGACAAAATCTATTGACAATTTCGTCAGTGGAGTAGTTAGATTGAGGCTGTGACTGTGTAAAGTAAACACACCACACTGAGATATAGTCAGACATAAAAACAAGCTTGTCATATCAGTATGGCCAAATGAATCCCAGCTGATGGCCCAGGCATAGACTCAAGGTCATTTTGAAGGTATGATCTATGTGGACTCAAACCTCCGTCCTTAACAACCTCACCTAGCTCAACAACGAATGTGATTGGCCACATAGCCAGCTTATCACATTCAGCAAGCGTCCCAGAAAGGTTATTTAAATTACTTCTAAGAATATAACTAAGGATGTTTTCCAGCAGATCACTGGACCCTATTCATCAACACGTCTGCGTAAAATAATCGTAATTATGAACAGATTAAGAAGGGTTAAAGAACCGTTTGAAATTCATACCTGGAAAGGCTAATATTTGTAACTACATTCACAAAAAGATTTTCATCAAGAAAATTTACTGTCTGAGAAGCACAGTGCCTAGTGGGGAATTTGCATGTTTAATGCGAATACGTCAGTTTCAATTTCAATTTCTGCACGTTAATTAGCATTTTGTTAAAGAAAAAAGTTTGCATAACTGTAAAGATTTTTGCAAACAGTTCACCAGTCGCTTGCAATCAGTTCCATGAATTTTAGCCCCTAGATTTTGTTGTGAGTGAGGGGCACCCTCAGCTGTGCGTTTCAAAACTGGATTTAGTTTTTTTTTTGGATTTCATTTTCTTTAAAATTTCAAAATGGAACTTTTGACCCACAAATTTCATTGTAAAATGCTTGGAACAATCAGCCACACTAGAATATTTACACTGATCAGTTGTACAGGCGAAAACTAATTTAATTTATAAATCTAAAGAAAGTCATCACATTCTCAAAACTTCTGGCCTCCACATTTAGTTGTGAAATAAAGGACAAAATGGCTGTAAGTTTTAAGGTTTAAATTGAGAGGTTGCACTGACCAAAAATAATTACAGTTTTATTATATACCCTGTGATAAATATACACTGGTTTATTAAGGCAAATGCACAAAGGTCATAATTACGTGGTGGCTTCAACGCTGACCATAATTACTAGGAGAAAAACGGAGGATTGAATATCCGTATGTCTGGCGAAAGTCAATAAGGAAACTAACCACGGTTTGTACAGTGAGTCTATGACTCGACTGGAGAGATTAAACCCTTTTACAGATTATTAAGTATATCACTGATACCCTGCTTGGAAGGAAAATCGTTACATTGGTTCATTGTTATGCTGAAAAAAAGATCAATTTAACTGATTACAGAAATCAGTTAAGTGGCCAATCACACAAATAAAATGTTATATAGCATCAGTGCTTAATTGGTAAATCAGGAGGTCCAGGAACACAGAGAGGGTGCTGTTTCGGCAGGTCAGGTAGGTGCCGGTCTTTATCTGGGTGATCCCGGATCCTGTTCCGGCAGGATCTGGCACAAATTAAGCCCTGCATAGCATCAATAATACGCATGCAATTCCAATATGCGGACGCTTATTTGAGCACTAATGTTATCGGCACGGTCATCCGACACCTGCTTCAATGATAAGATCAGAAGTCTGTTTCAACCTAAACTCTTCTCTACTTCAAAATTCATGGACCTGTAACAATCAAGTCATGGACTATTTAATTAACAATCAATAATGTACCGACAATTTGAGCTGACAAATAAGTGCACCCACTTGACCTGATATTCTCTCTATTCTAGTGCAAATCCTCACTCATTTAGAGTCACAATGCACATTCCTTACACACACTTTTCAAACGGAACAAACGTTTCCCTATCTCTGGAACATTGATGCATGAAAGATCTTCTCATCTCTATCCACTCAATATCTTAAATCACAAAATTTGTTCAAATATCACGCTAAATTGCTAAATCCCTATTTAGAGAAACCTTGAATATCTGTAACACTGGCAGGATGCCAACCTCTGCATTAGAATAAAGTGGAACGCAATTGCCTGGCGTCAGCTTCCCGTGGTTGTGGTCCTGTCATCCATTATGTACAGATGGCCTAGTCTGAGAGGCCATCACAAACAGGACAGTGTAGAATCCAATGGAGGGAAATCAATGCCCAGAAAAGCAGGTCCTTGGTGCCTTTAGTTTACTGTGGGAATTTCGGTCAATGCCATGTTAGGCAGAAAATCCACTTTTACACTTCAGAGCTAAGTTTTACAAACAGAAAACATTTTTTTTCACAGTTTCCGTCTATGACGCTGAGAGGCGCCTGCTCCTAGCCCGTGCGGGAGAAGAACGTCTTTTAATGAGGGAAGACACACACTTTGATGTAAGAATAGCAGAACAGAAATAATTGGTTTTAATCTGTGAAACAATACTATATGAGGCATTAACCTGAATTCACTACAACAGAGGGACACATGGCGTTAGAATCAAGATAAGTGTTTGATAGGTTTCTCTGTTTTGGACTTTAGCGTGGAAAGCTAACCGTGTCTTTTGTTGGGATGTTGTCTCTTGCATGACTGCTGAATGTGTGAAATCAGCCACACTCAGTCTTGCTTTTACTTAGTATCACGTTATGTCCCGTGACTTAGGCCTGCTCTACCACCTTGAACTGGTTTAGCCAGAATGAGAGAATCATAGCAGATGCTGTACAGCCTAGGATTAGACACCGACTGAAATCTCCAACTAGGGAAAATTCTTTCCCTTTTTTTGCTCTGAAGTTCACAGCACCACCAGCAACAAAGACTAAAGAGCTGTGTCAAATTTTATATGGCATTAAAAACCGCCAGAGGTCGGTTGCTCATAATGCATTCATTTGCTGTCTCCTCACGGGAGTTATTAATCCCATTGGTATAAATGGCTATGAAATTGGCATGAAATAGATCACAGGGAACGGCGAGGTGGAAAAAGAAGCCACTTCCATTTAAATTTGGTTCATGAAACGACAGCACAATGAAAAGGAGGCGTCGATAAAGGCGTGAAGCATATTCGTTTGAGGAGACACAAGCGCTGGAGAAGCCGTGTGCAGTCCAATGCCAAACCAGCGTCCATTAAACCAATGACCTCTCCAAAACTTCACACTCCTCCTTACCAAATCGTCTTTGTTTTTTATTTTTAAATCAAGCGGTAGTATTTCTTAATTGGATTAAGTTTTGTGTTCGGGAGTTTTTATAATCCCTAACATATTAAATCTATTCTTTTCTAATGGAATTTATTCCCGGTATTTTGCTGTTGCTATTTATAAAAGGTGATAAATTAATTATCCGAATTATAAGTGGTGTTTTTCCTCTGAGTGCGGTTAGTGTGGTTCACCTTGCGGATAGGATTCAGGGGTTTATAGTTCATCATGTGCGAATTTTTTGTTTGTTGCTATGGTATCAGAGGATATAGTTGCATGGAATTGTAATTAGATTTAAACTCCTCATTGCCCCTAAAATGTGGCTTTGTAATGAAACTATATTTCACAGGCAGTCAGTTAAAGAAGACAGTCTGCCGGCAAGTCAATGGGCTGAAGACATTGAGAACGCTCAGCACAACATGCTCGGAGGACAAGGCTTATCTTTTGCACCACGTGCTAAACGCACCCCCTCTCCCCATGGCACCTTGTTCCGCTCAGCATAGACCTCAGTTGTAGTGGCAAGCAATCACTTCTGATTAGCTGCGTGACGAGCCACCACGCCATGGGGGATTGAGATATTACGCTTGCCTCTAGGCACTGGAGCCGGATTTGACCTCTGTGAACTATGCTGGACAGGATTAACTAGACTGGATGAGCTGGACTGGATGAACAGAGTGATCTAGACTGGTTGAGCTGGACTGGATGAACAGGGTGACTAGACTGGATGAGCTGGACTGGATGAACAGGGTGACTAGACTGGATGAGCTGGACTGGATGAACAGGGTGAGTTAGACTGGATGAGCTGGACTGGATGAACAGGGTGATCTAGACTGGTTGAGCTGGACTGGATGAACAGGGTGATCTAGACTGGTTGAGCTGGACTGGATGAACAGGGTGATCTAGACTGGTTGAGCTGGACTGTATGAACAGGGTGATCTAGACTGGTTGAGCTGGACTGGGTAAACTGGACTGGGTGAGCTCAGCTGGGAAAGCTGAGTTGGGATGATCTTTGATGGATGGCCCTTCTAAGTCCAAAAAGTGGATGGAAGTGCTAAATAAGATAGACTTGTTCAATCCCAAAAGGGGAATGGCTGTTGAACCATTGAGTGGTACTTAATTATGCATTATAAATGGTGTTAGTTGTTAGAGATACTGAATTATACATGAACAGTGTTAGCTGTGGGAGGTACGCAATGATATATTACAAACAGTGTTAGTTGTGAGATGTGCTAAATTACATGGTATAAATTGTGTTTGTTCCAGCTATATATGTGAGTGTCTGAAAAGCTAAATAAATAATAAATTATTCTTGAGTCAAGCAGCTGGCTGAATGAAATGTATACTCACATATGGCGAATAAGAGCAGATAACATTTTGTAATACCATAATGCCTTTTAAAGTGAAAAAATAGCCCTGCAAAGATCATTCCTGGTAGCGTTATATTTAAGTTTATTCAGTCCAAACAGAAACTTCAAATGCGTACCGATGGTTGTGTGACTGGTTGTGTGGCCAGGGTATGCACAGAGCTGTTTGACTGTTAGACAGCTGAAATGAACAGCAGTCAATTTTCTGCTGTTTTTACTGGTCTGGGGTTCTAAAGGGAAGCAAGTCCCTTTTCATGTATTGGGAATTATAAGAATTTGTTTTGTTTTTTTCCTAATTCGTCAAACTTGGATTAATATCCGCTAAATGAAATGCATTTAAATATATGAACGTAGTTGTTACAGTGCAACAATACTACTCAGAAAAGCTGAATTTAAAATATCCCTTGGTTCTTGTACTTACACCTGAGTGAGAGAGAATGGCCAAAGGAAAACCTCTGCTTTCACAGTGGCTACTGTTCTGAAAAGCATGAATCATCTTTGTATTCCTGTGAAGGCAAATTTTCCTTTTATTTGGCTGAACATCTAATCGAAAGCTTGGAGGGAGCCTTCCCCAAGGCCATTTAGGGCTCCTGTCAAATTAACATAATCGAGAGAATAGCCACCGTTCTGTTTCAAAAGCAGGTTTTTACATGTCGCTGCCTACTATAGGAACCTGAAGAAACCTGGTGTTGGAGAACAGGATTTATAAAGAAAAGACACACAGCTCCTTACTCCTCACACAGCTCCTCGCTCATCACACCGCTCCTGTCACAGCTCATCACAAAGCTCTTCGCTCATAACACCGCTCCTGTCACAACTCATCACACAGCTCCTGTCACAGCTCATCACACAGCTCCTGTCACAGCTCATCACACAGCTCCTGTCACAGCTCATCACACAGCTCCTCGCTCATCACACAGCTCCGAACTCCTCACACTGCTCCTGTCACAGCTTATCACACCGCTCCTGTCACAGTACATCACACCGCTCCTGTCACAGCTAATCACACAGCTCTTCGCTCATCACACAGCTCCTGTCACAGCTCATCACACAGCTCCTGTCACAGCTCATCACACAGCTCCTCGCTCATCACGCCGCTCCTGTCACAGCTCCTCACACCGCTCCTGTCACAGCTCCTCACACCGCTCCTGTCACAGCTTATCACACCGCTCCTGTCACAGCTCATCACACAGCTCCTCACTCATCACACTGCTCCTGTCACAGCTCCTCACACCGCTCCTGTCACAACTCATCACACAGCTCCTCGCTCATCACACCGCTCCTGTCACAGTACATCACACCGCTCCTGTCACAGCTAATCACACAGCTCTTCGCTCATCACACAGCTCCTGTCACAGCTCATCACACAGCTCCTGTCACAGCTCATCACACAGCTCCTCGCTCATCACGCCGCTCCTGTCACAGCTCCTCACACCGCTCCTGTCACAGCTCCTCACACCGCTCCTGTCACAGCTTATCACACCGCTCCTGTCACAGCTCATCACACAGCTCCTCACTCATCACACTGCTCCTGTCACAGCTCCTCACACCGCTCCTGTTACAACTCATCACACAGCTCCTCGCTCATCAC
>JAOVYW010007155.1:26189-42374 GCA_025775045.1 Hiodon tergisus
ACAATGTGCCCTGCTGTCAGAGAGACCTACAATGTGCCCTGCTGTCAGAGAGGCCTACAATGTGCCCTGGTGTCAGAGAGACCTATACTGTGCCCTGGTGTCTGAGAGACCTACAATGTACCCTGGTGTCAGAGAGACCTACAATGTCCCCTGGTGTCAGAGAGGCCTACAATGTGCCCTGGTGTCAGAGAGATTTTTCTCTCCATTTTTTTTAAAAAACAGCACACACTGACACCCATATTATACTGCAGTCCCTGTGAAAGCCCTACTGCGGTCTCTGTGAAATAGCTACTGTGGACCCTGTGATAGTCCTACTGTGGTCCCTGTGATAGTCCTACTGTGGACCCTGTGATAGTCCTACTGCGGTCCCTGTGATAGTCCTACTGTGGTCCCTGTGATAGTCCTACTGTGGACCCTGTGAAAGCCGTACTGCAGTCTCTGTGAAAGTCCTATTCCGGCCCCTGGAGGATATAGGGTCTTGTATTCTTCATCTCAGCTTCCTCTTTGTCCATTTGACTCCACACCGCTCTCATAAAAAAAGCTTTTGGGTTTGTCTGCCATTACATCATCTCGCCACTTTGTAATAATCAATGATTTCCATTATCAGCGTCGAAAAGTCATATTCAGTAATGCTAAATCTTGCTTCCCTTTCGCTCTCTCTAATCCTCTCTCTCACACACACTCTCCCTATCCCCCTCCCCCCTGTTAACTCTTACCGGACGGGTGTAATACCAGTCAAGCTTGGAAAAACTTCATTACCTATAATTAATTTGGCTTCAGGTTCAATAAATAATTCAAGCGGTAATGATAGGATGTATGTGAAACATGATATTTTAATAACACTGAGTTTTACATAAGAGATGCGTTAGCAGCTAGTGCTTAGCAACTGCTTTTCACACTATATTGTTTATCCTTAACATACATACTTTTGTTTAGTATAATCGGGAATTATTAGTGTATTGTTAGTTAATTAAATACAGACTGTCTGAAAATGTGAAAGGGGAAACTTTAATTTGTCATTGTTGACAGTGAGAGCATGGTGTAGTCTTTGCTTGGAAATGTTGCCCCCAGTTCCATTAAACCAGGTGACTAATCCAGCAACCAGAATCCAAGCTTTTATGTTTCACCTTTATTGGTCCCTCTTAACACACAGAAAACCTTTGACTTGGAGCCCTTTGGCTCTCTGGGTGTTTTATGGTATTCAAACAGTAATCCTGTTTGTTATCCCTTTATCTGAAGCCCATATTATGTGCATGGTGGTAATTTTAGTGTGGCTTTGCATGGCGCTTTGATGTTGATCTTGGTGGATAGAGAAGATAATGAAACAGCACAGGCGTGTGTCTATATTTCTTATGTTTGCCTAATGTGTAGGTCATGCGTGCCCGGCCACACAAGCAAAGTAAGTTCAATTCTCTATGCGAAGTGGGAATTTTCTACATTGTTTTTCATTCGTTTAATGGACGCCCTTGTCTAAAGCAACAGAATGCACATAAAAATCAGGCAGCAGCATCAGTGACAAATCACATTACCACAAATTGAGAAAAGCTCAGAAATCCAGCAACTGTAGTTTTCATGGCATTGCTAAACACGGAGCCAGCTAAAGAGAAATGCCCAAACCTCCTGTGAAATTCGTTATTTCCAGACTGCATTGCATCATTGTTTCTGTTTTAATTCATACTACAACAAGGAGAACTCAGGAGGGGCGAGGAAAACCTGACAAATCAACATATCCTTCCATTAACAAGCTTGAGCATTAGCCCATGCCAATTGAAGCTGGGAACTGTGAAACGTCTTTCCCTGGCAGATACGCTCCAGAGTGGCTCCTGTGCGTATTATAAATAGATACTGTATTGGGATCAGTTCCAGTTCTGAGATGATGGAAATTTCATTGGACTCAATTTCCCCTATCAATAATTAAAACAATGCTGCCCATTAGACTTTGCACAGCAAATCCTCTTCTCAAAGGATTGTTTTAAACAACTCAGGTACATTCTTTCTTTCATAAGGAGGTGTACTGGGAATTTATATTCACTTACAATATACGTACCCCACTCTACAATAATTTGGGCCCCTCAGCAGAAACAGTTCCACAACACAGGCAATAAACAACTCAATCTACATGACAGCTATGCTATGCATAAGCACCTTGATAACAGCGATATGGACAAGCGAGCTCCCTGTGGACCCCCCGGCTGAGTAACGGAGACACCTGGGAGGGAGGCTTAGTTACAGAGTGAGGTCTTACACTACAGCTGGAAGTTTTCCATGGAAGCTGCGAGCCCCTTGACTGACCAAAACATTTGTGTCCACGACGTTACGTCGACAGGAAGCCCAGTGGCATAAGGGCTGCAATTTCAAACGGCACCCGCCCCCCGGGGGAAGGATTCCCTCTTTGGTTTCTGACACCTGGAACTCGATCCGTCCCCCTACTAGGTGCACTCAGCGCCGCGGCCCCGAGCAAAGCGCAATTAGCGGGTCTCACTCACTGCAGCAGCAGGGAGAGGACAGGTACCACGGGTGGTTTTCTGGGCTGTATACCAGCTTAAAAATTTAATCTCAGGACCTTTCATTTCCCAACATTACAGGGGAAATACATTGTGAGAGCTCATCAGCTCAGTAAGGCGTAGGACACTCTTTGTGGCACCTGGTGAAACCCAGACTTCACTGCGGGTGTGAGGTGTGAGAAGAAGGTCTAGGCCCATGATTTACACTGTGATCTAATGCGGGTTTAGAAACCCGTCTGACAGTCTGACCCGTACTGAGGCAGGAATGGGAAATACAGGCATGGCTGCTCCTTAGATAGGGCCGTCTGCGCCAATGAAAAGGTGAGATGCTTTTTTATCCCATTAACATTGCCAGCTTGTCAGACACGTGCCCGCTTGGACCTTTTACTGATACCGGACACCCGACAAGTAATGCAACTATCCAGGCAGAATGTTGCCACGGAATGTGTGAACTGCTTCCAGTCTTTGACTTTAATAGTGATATAACTGCGGACAGCAGCCCTCTGACTTCTCTTCTTTACATCATAGAGACGGGAGATTTAGAAGACTTAGCTGGAACCTGGAAATAGGTTTAGCTAACCTCTACCTGTTATTGTTTTGGGGATTTATTAGGTACAATGAGACACATATTAAATGTTCCATGAGCATGGCGCATCCTGTACAAGTGATAATACAGGACAGATGGTTGGCAGAATTTCGGTTATTGCAAAAGTTTCCCCAGTGTTGGGCTGACACAGTGCAGTGCTCTGATGTGAAACTCATGCCGGGACAGGTAATTTCCTGGGGGAAACAAATGCTTTCTCCTAATGATTGATTTTCGTCTTTCTTGGTGCAAAGATTTAGTTTAACATAATTAAGCTATATCTGTGCGTTAAAAGCTAAACCTGGTCATATTAAGACCACTACAATGCAGGAAGTGATATTTTAAAAGCTGCTGCTGCCTGAAGAAGGGCACATCGCCTCTTGATGCAAGTCTTGATGTGAACACCACCAGATTACCAAAGCAGAATTCATTTTCTGAAAGATTGTTTTCAACGATAAGATAAAAAAATTGAACTGGGGAATATCAAGAATATCAACTGGGGTCTCATTTCTAAACGTTATAATCGCACAAAATAATGTGAACGATGGTTTCTAAGCAAAATTTGGGATTTCTAAAAAACAAACTTGACGTTAGAACGTGCGGTCCTCCACGCACACTTTGGCCCATGTTCGTACGCACAAAGATTAGAGAAATTAGAAACTGCGACTCCGTTGGCAGAAGGATGAAACTCGGGAAAAGCTTTCAAATTGATAACATTGCGAAAAATAAATACAAATATAACCTCTCAATTTACGTGAGAGTTCCCTGGAGTGCACACAAAAAACATGATTTAGGATAAATAGCTTGGATAATCGATAATAGATGTAGATAATAGTTTAATTGGGAATCATATTCAATTGGATCTGTAATTATTGAACACTTCTTGCATTTTATGAAATTTATTGTCATAAATAAAAAGGTGAACAGGAGGACAAATTACGTTTAAACTGATGCTGTTGCCTAAGTTTGGCAGATAGGAGTGCAGTTTCATATATGTTATCACATGTTCATTGCACATAACTGTCAACGTGATAATGGCCCTGTCATATTCAATAACAATCAGTGCAATTACCACACCTGAAAGTGTTTCTAAATTGGGTAGCTTTTACAATAAAATGTGTGGGTATAAAAAGGCATGGAATTGCAAAGCGTAATGATGCACAATGGCTGCTTTGGCACTGTTGGAAAATTTGGCGAATGGAAGAATTCGGAGAGAGCGAATAGCAAGATTTACTGGCCGATGATGAGTGGCTTATGAGCCGGTTCCGATTACCAAGAGCTATTATCTTGGATCTCAGTGCTGTAGTGGGCCCAGGTTTACAGAGAAGCACCTGCAGAAACCAAGCCATGTCTGTACCACTTCAAGTCCTGACAACCCTCAGATATTTAGCAACAAGCAACTTTCAAAGGGAATTGGCTGACAGGTCAGGGATCTCTCAGACAACCTTAAGCCGTGTTATGCCAGATGTGGTAGGAGGCATAATTGGATTGACACCCTTCTACATAAGGACTGCAGTCATGTTGATATAAGGGCAGCGAGTGAGAATTAATTTGCTTTTATTAATCGAAACCATTATCATTCCATTGATGCGGACATGGTTTTAACTAATGTAGAGGCCCTGGGTCAACCCATGACTCCTTCATACGGAGGAACAGCAGTGTTGGCCGCTGACCTGAGGCCGGAGCTGTGCGTGATATCTGGCTTCTAGGTATGGAGTAACTATTATAGTAATAGATTGCAATTTTCCCTGATGATTCAATAACCCTGCAGGTGACCGTGACCTCAAACGGTGGCTGCTCACCCCTTTTGCCAACCCACAGAACGCAGAGAAACTACAGTCTGCGCCATTGCCAGGCACACGCTGTTGTGGAGCGCACCACTGTGCCTTCTGAAGGGAAGATGGCGCTGCCTCGATTCCTCTGGCGGAAAGCTTTCATACAAGCCTGAGAAAGTCTGCGACATCGTGAGGGCATGTGCTGTGCTACATAATGTGACACAGCTAAGGAATGTGGCATTCCCCCTTGACGCTGTAGGTTGTGTTGTCAACTATTGTCAATGTCAATTATCAGTGCAAATAAATGTTTAAATACAACTTGAATGCATTTGGTTTACTCTTCAAACGAGGGAACATGAATTACATAGCTAGATCATAAGAGTCTTGCATGTCCGTATCTCCCTCCACCTCGGTTACTATACTGCTCAGGGGGGATTCCCTTGTAATACCCGCAAGTCGCTCATCAAGGGGGTTGAGTTCCAGTGTCCCCTGTCCCCCGCCTGTGGCACAGACACTTTGTCTGTGTAAGGCCGTGCGCTTTTTTGGCCTCCCCTTTAATGTCACTTCTTTTTAATTTATGGGACGATCTGACCTTCTGAGCCAGCTGCGTTCACAGCGTTCGCCATATGCTGCCACTCTCACTCTCCTTTTTGGCATTTGTAACACACTGTGTCCACCGAACAATATCATTTTTCATCTTTAAACCTCCCCTACAAGAACTTCAATTTCACACTCTATGAAATTCCTTCTTTTAGGTTTTCTGTTGGGATTTGCCGTCATTGCAGTCACGTAGTCAGTATCGAGTAATGTTCATTCGGGGCGTTTCAGTGACCATGTATGGGCAATTATGGGCGTTAATTGGGTGGAATAAGACGCTCGCACACATGCGCAAAATTTCGGGTAGATTGTGATTTATAAGGGAAACCCAGTGTGGGATGTACATGCGCACTGTTTAATAAATCCGAACATTTTTGTGCGTATGCACTTTCTTTGTTTCGTTCGTACGCAACCTTTTCCAGTGAATTCTACACACAGTTTTATAAACGACCCCCAGGTCTGTGGGTAAGAGCAGAAGGACTGGCGAAACCCCATGCGAAAGTGAGACTACCGAGAGCACCCATTAAACGGTTGGATCTTGTGTTGGATTATTCAGATAGCTATTTCTCCCTCACGCTGGACGTTTATTTCCGTTGTTGTTTTAGTTTATTGTTTTTATGGGGGAATCATAAGGATTTAATTTGTTTACTTTTTTATTTGTCTTAAGTTTTACTAACGAAGAGGGAGCTGGGTTACCTCCGAACTCTGCATGTTCAATTAATTTTAAAATCATCTGCTGCCACGGTTTCCGGTTTCCTCCCACCGTCTAAAGAATTGTGGGTTCGATTCCTTGGCCATGCTAAATTGCCCTGTGTGTGTGTGTGTGTGTTTGTGTGTGTGTGTGTGTGTGTGTGTGTGTGTGTGTTTGTGTGTGCGTGTGTGCTTGTGTGTGTTTGTGTGTGCATGTGTGTGTGTGTGTTTGTGTGTGTGTGTGTGTGTGTTTGTGTGTGTGTGTGTGTGTGTTTGTGTGTGCGTGTGTGTGCATGTGTGCTTGTGTGTGTTTGTGTGTGCATGTGTGTGTGTTTGTGTGTGTGTGTGTGTGTGTGTGAGGTGTGTGTGTGTGTGTGTGTTGCCCATTGATGCCCTGGCATCCCATCCTGGATGTGTTCCTGCCTTGCACCCGATGTCTGCCAGGATTGGCTCCGGTGTCCCCGCCACCCTCACCAGAATAAGTGGTTTCGAAAATGGATGGATGGATGGATGGATGGATGGGTGGATGGATGGGTGGATGGGTGGGTGGATGGGTGGATGGATGGTTGGATGGGTGGATGGGTGGGTGGATGGTTGGATGGATGGATGGGTGGGTGGATGGGTGGGTGGGTGGAAACCGTGTGCTTGATTTCTTGTCTTTGAATTGCTGTTTTTTTGGAACGATCTTGAATGACAACTGATTACTTAGCTTTCTTGCAGTACTTTTTAATAGCTCACTAGCTTATATCGCACATTGACCCTTAAAACTTTGGCACATTTTTTGTACTTTGCTCTGGATAAGATGACCAAATAAATAAAACGTAAACAGTACAACGTGAAATATAAATACCGGTGCCTGTTGGTCAAACTAGAACACCAGACTCTATGGAAGGCCATCATTTCCCTGTCATACTACTCAAAATCACAGGAGTGTGACCATATTAAAAATTCAACATTTTCGTATTAAACGTTGCCAAACTCTGACTGTGTTTGAGAGAAAACAATTTGTATTTTTCACTGAAAATCTATTTAAAAAATATATATATACTAACAAATACCCTCCACCTGGATAAAAGAGTGGGCATTTAGAAACAGGAAACAGCCAGCCATGTCAATCAAAACCCCTAATAAACCAGAATTCATTTTAGAGCCAGAGACATGAAACACACAAGTCTAGAAAACAAACAGAGCAGACATTGCTGACACTAAGTTTCTGCTTTAAAGAATGTACTTCTTTAAATTCTTTAATCTCTTTTTTCTCTTGTATCCATGTAATGATTTATAGGGATATTTCTTGTATGGATACATATGCTGTGATGATTTAGAGGGATGCACACTTTTGTGTGTGACACTTTTAGTCATGGTATCACAGCCACTGAGTACCTTCATCTCCCTGCTTAAATAATTTATGGCTCAGTACCACAGGTTTTCAGACAGAGGAGAGAGCTAAATTAGAGGGTATGGCACCCATCCAAACTTAATTAATGAAAATCTATCATTATTAAGCACTGTATTATACTTTTTCATTAAATAATCACATTAGAAAAAACGAATGCAACAAAAATTATGTAGTCATTTCATTTATGATTACCTCTATGTACAAGATCTGGCATTGCTAATCTTAATTTTCCTTATATCTGCAATTAAAATGCTTATTCAAAGTCATTCTGTTTGTATTGTTTTCATACAGCAGTGCCACAGGACTTAATTTTGTTATTATTTAAATTTTCTGAATGACAGTCAAAGATATGCATGAAAAATGGTGACACATTTTAATGTTGGGAAAAGGGATATATTATTGTGGCACTCCATTTCACAGAAGATCACAATAAAGAACCAATCACAACTGGACAATCACAGACAATCACAGTCAATTCCAGAAGTTACACCCTAGTGAGTATCAAAAAGAAGGAGTGGCTAGTGATTTTCCTGTGTGTGCGCGCGCATATGTGTGTGCGTGAGTTTGGTTCGCAGACAGAGTAATTTTAAGTTTAATTCTTTTGTTTTGTTTTTTAAGTAAATTTGAGTTCACCCCTGCGTCCTGCAGCATTTTATGCTTGAAACCCTGTTTACTGGCACTTGCCTAGTCGCACCACCTTACAACATCAGTTCTAGCTAATCTAGTAAAATAAAATCCCCCTGCTTTTAATCAATCCACTTTGTTGTCATTATTCCATATGGTTTTCATTTATACATGACCAGTTACAATTACAACCTATTTTCCACAAAAGCTGTGAAGTAATGTTAGCTCAGAGGCCAGTATGACTAAAAGATATAATAAGCCCTGTGGAAGCCGTCAGCCTGGATGCACACGAATGAAACCTGGCTGGGCAGCCGTCACGTATTCAGTACCACGGACAGCGGTACAAGGGCAGCTCCCTGGACACCACCCACTCCTGATTGCCGTCACACAGCTGCACCCACTAATGATATCAGGCAGCTTCCGGCAGTCAGGAGATAAAAAGCGGCGTTGCCAGAGCCAAAATGTAAGGGAACGGAGCCCGGGCGACGGGAAGATTTTCCTTAGTTTTTTTCTCCCTCTAAGCGATGGCTCGGTTACCACCTTACCGTGATTGGTCTTTTATCCAGGTCACGCCCCGCTGGGTGGTGCTTCAAACCTTCCATTTAGATGTACAAACTTTCTTGCAGTTAAATGTAAATGAGAACTTTTCTTTTTTTCTTTAAAAATTTAATTGATTCCTGAAACCGATGATCCTTAGTGACCCCACCTATCAGCTTCTAGCGTGTGGTTAAAAGTCTTGGAGTGATATTAGATTCTGCATAGTTAGTCATGATTCAGCAAGTAAAATCAGCGTATAGCCATTTGGAAACGAAGCTCAAGAGGTTGACATTATATTCATGCCACTGGTCCAGAATAGTTAGAATGAGGTAGAAGGCTGCGCTTATCTCTCAATGTTAACTTTTATAATGACTTTTAGCCAACACTGGGATTCTCTTTTCCTTCCAATAACAGCTTGGATTTCTTTTTTGAGAATCTATGTATCATGAAACAATGAATGACGCTGCTTTTTCAAGCGCAGTTTAAGTACATTATAAAGTTCCAGTTCAGTACTGTGCAAAAGTCTTAGGCACCCTAGCTTTTTTACACAAATATAGTCTTTCAAGTATATTTGTTGTCTTCTGCATTAGTGTGTTAGTCTACTCTGTAGAAGTACTGTGGAAAGTTCCCCAAGATGCTAGGAACAATCTACCTGCAGATTGTCTAAGAAAACTGCACAACAGTAAGAGAATTGATGCAGTTTTACAGGCAAAGGGTGGTCACGAAAAATATATCCCTCCTTTTTTTTGGTGTCTGTTTTTACAGAATTTTTTATTTTTATTTTTATTTTACATGTGCCTAAGACATTTGCACAGTACTGTATTTTTGCAAATAAAGAAATCCTCACTTGTATTTTAAGTAAGCACTATTACTACAACATGAAACCAATCACAGTGATGTGATAGTTAAACTTTTATTTGTGGATAGCTTGGAAAATGTATGAGCCAGCTGAGACTCGTAAGAAGGATGTAGCCTTTGCTCTAAGTGGGTGTGAGCTCCTTGATAACTGACTCTTACTGGCAGCTTACAGCAAAGTACTTTCTAATTCCACTTTATAGGATTCTTATCAGGTTTCTAGAGGATTTAGGTATATACGGGCCTTAAACATATTGCATCTGTTACAGCTTGGGGCTTGACCTCCAAAAGGGCTCTATTAGGGCGGGGCACCAAAATACAAACACGAGATTCAAATCAATCTCATAAAATTAAAAGCTTAAAAGTAATACCTGGTTCACATGTTTACTAATTGTTGTTATGTAGTTTTATTCAGATGTTAAAGTGTATTGCATCTGTTAGTGAAGCACTTTAAAATGTTGTGGCAGGTAAGGTCCTACACAAATGCAGTTTGATTGATACTCGCGATACACATAAAGGTCTTTGTAAAACAACGATTAAACCTCTTGCAAACCCTGAGTGACATCAGTTTGGAAATCCTTTGATCTTTGCCAGGTTCCATGTTGCGCCCCTGTTCAACAGAAAGTATTATCTATAGACTAAACATATCTTTTTACCGTCTACTCCCACGGCAGCGGCAGTGTGCAAACTCTATTCAGACGCTAATCTCAGACTCCACTGGACTAGGGCCATGATATGCATCAGAAAAGAATTCTCCTGCTCTGTGCAGGCCCATCATTCTTCTGATAAAGTGATTCAGAATGGTCCCGTGACTGGTCGCTGGTATGTCAACCCAATGTTGTCTCATTGGTGCCATAGCATGGGAATTTATCATAGCAGAAAACCCACAACGTACTATTTCAGTACTTATTATGTCATTGATTACACATTTGTACCAGCCACATATTGAGAGCATTAGTTGATTTTCATCGCAGTTGAATCATGATCTCCTTCTGTTTCATTATTCATATAAGTCCATATCTACACTTGAGTGAATCCATATAAAAGTTTATTCTTAAGATCATCACAAGGAGCTATGAGAGTGCAATAATTATAATAACAACATCTTCAGTGGATGGAGTCTCAGCCCAGCTGTGAAGTTCCCACGGGAGAGGGAGAAGTTTACATCACAAGTGGCCCCTTATTACTGGCAGGTACGCGCCTTGCGGCTGCAACATTTCCTTGAAAAATGACTTGGAACCCAATTTACTGCCCATGAATTGCTGGCTGGACTGTATTGGGGGGTTTGATGGGTGTTTATAGGTTTTTATCAATGCGAAACAAGCAGAACACATAATCATATGCTGATAATAGGAAAAATCAAATAAATGCAATAATGGGGATGAATAATAGAACAGGAAATATGATTATTAAAGAAAACTATGAGGTGGTGGACAGAAAGTCGAGAATAATAACAGCTAAGAAATTGTATTAAGAAAGGCTAGGCAACCATCTCATGACTGATCAACATTAAACAACATTAATGTGTGTTAGTACTTAGGTAACACCAACATTACTCTTATTTAAAACTACCCAATACATTTAATAATAACTAGAAATAATCACAGTCAAAAATCCAGAGAACAACAACAGCAGGTATAGGTATTACTATGATTATTCCATGGCATCTTATACGAGTAACAATCCTGAGTGCATCAGCCTGGTCTCAATTGGGTAGAGCACAGCTGTTCGTTTCTGTCAAGGGAAACTGTTTGTTTCCTTACTCAGAACAACACATATTTGCCGGCATAAAGAGTCCCACCGAGACGAGGTGTTGAACCAGAGCGGAGTAATCTTCCCCAGCAGACCACCTTCATTGTCATCCCCCTCCCTCCAGCTCTGTCAAAGTTATTCATTCAACTCAATTCATTTAGCAAAGGGGTATTAACAATTCTCAATTTTTAATTCATGTAATTTTTCCTTTTGTTTCCACAGATCCCTAGAGAGAGCTTTAAAGCAGCAGATGTGGAAATAGTTTAAAGGTAGGGTGTAAGGTGTGAATAATTTTGCAAGGTGCTGTGTATACTTTTTTCCCTGCTAAAAAAATCAAATCATACATTTACTTTGCTTCTTACTTCAAATAGCAAATAAGATAACCAGTTATAGCATGTTTTTTTTCTATAAAGTCTGCCACACTCGCGGATACTCAAAAATAAAAAGCACAGATGGAGACTTTTGTGCTTTGGCGTCTTCTGATGCTCATACACGCACACAGGGACATAGTTGCACACTGTTGGATAAATTATTCTATAGAATACTGAATCTTTTTATTCAGGTTTAATATAGACTAATTTCTAACCAATCATTATTGATTACCTTTGAAAGTATTAGTGATTTTTGACAGCCTGCTGTGTGGAAATGGAGAAAAATAATTAAGTACTTTGCAAGAATCTATATCAATTTCACTGCCGCACCCATTTAATACTGTACAGTAACATAAGATACTAGGGCAGACCTAATGTCAAATTTAACAAGAAAGGCTTCATAAAAAACATTGCATTTAGAAGACTGCTAGTTCCTGGAAAGAACCAAGTGCAGAACCTTAAAGACCATCCATGCTTTCACTGGGCAGCAGAGTTCTGTGCTCTGGTATTGTGCACAGGAAACAAGTCATGCTAAGATTCAAAGCTGTTTCTGCATAATATCAGGGTTCTCAACCCAGCCCAAATATTGTGACCAAGGCCCTTCTCCAGGGGCTTTACTCACGAAAAACCTGTGAGCAGACACTGATGTTGCATAAACTTTGATTATACTGATATTCATTAATTTGCTCTTATGGCAGAAAAGAGGTGGGGGGCACGTGCCCTTAGTACCAATAGGCATGACGCCCCTGCCCTAGTCCTACCCCTAAGCTTACTCCTCCTCTTACAGCAGCATCTGGTTAGCCATCATGATGTCTTAGCGGCACTCACTTTCCAGCTGAGGACCAATCCGCAGTCTCCGCTCGGTGCTCTGAGCGGTTCATAAATAATTAAAAAGCCTAATTTCATTAACAAATTCCTTTTTGCCCACAACAGTGCAAGGTCATTCATATAAGCTTATGCCAAGCTCAGGCGATTATGTAATCAGACTTGAATATCATTGCTTTAGTTACCCTCTCAGATCAGATAGCTACTAAATGTCACACTGGTTTTACAAACAGATGCAGTAGATACAAAACTCTTTTTTTTTTTTAAGCAGAACTTTATTGATCCCCAGTGGGAAATTGCACAGTTACAGCAGCACTGCAAATATACACCATGCAAATATAGAAATATACAATATACATATACAAAGAAACTAATATAAAATCCAAAAAGAAAAAGCTAAACATAAATAGTTCAATATCAACTTTAAATATGTATGTGAATAATAGCTAGCTAGACTGACTCTAATCCACAGTAGTAGTGCAAATCACCCGGTGATACAAAGTAAGAAGTGCAGCAGGAGGGTTACATCCAGGGGCCTCAGCCCCCTCCCAGCTGACTCAGGGCCATGGTGACCTGCCTGTAGGGGGAGTCAAGTCTAATCGCGCTTGGCAACAATGACCACTTGAAGTGATTCTTCTTGCCCTTCGGCATGATTAGACTTAGCTGAAGGTACTCCTTTGCCTGGCCAAAGTGCTATGTAGAGGGTGGGAGACATTGCCCAAAGAACCCGAAGTATGCCATAAATCACACTTCCTCCACAACAGACATTCAAAAATCCTCTCATGTTTGCAGTGCATCGCAAAGGCTACACAGAGATCACAGCTCTGAAAAGACTCATTCTGGCCCTCTCCACATGAAAATCCTTGATCACATTTGAACTGAGATCACATCTCCTTACAAGGACCAGACAAAGTGAGGCTAAGGCGGCCAATTATGAATTACAGGAAAGAAGGGGATTGGTGCCCTTGTATTTCCTGTATTTGTCAACAGAAGTTACAAGTTATTGCCTGAGCCCGTGTAACTTTACGGGGAAAACAAGATTCCCTTACTGGTTAATGCATTGACTGCATTTGTAACCAAGGCCTCATTCTGCAGATGTCCACCCACCCCGGTTCCTATCAAGAAGTGGACGGGCTGCATGAGTTTTCCTGGTCCTGCATCACCTGGAAAAAACGAAAAACAGAGCAAGAAACCACTTGGTTTGAACAGGTGACTCTTGGTTATGCCATTTGTGGTCAAGCGCCGTCCCTCAGTCAAAACACTTCTCGCTTTGACAGGCACTGCGGCTGTGATTGCCCATCCCACTGCGGGAGTGCTAAGATCATGCCCACAGTGCCATTAATAACACGTTGATGAATACAATTACCCGTGAAGGAAACAATGCAAATTAACATCATTAATCTACAGGCAGGCTTTGCAGGTCACTCACAGTTTTTTTCCGGATGTCCAGGCGTGTCGGGAAGATGCTGCAGATCATTGGCAGTCCTATCTGAACGTCTGACTTGGACAGAGAGATCGGATTCCATAATCTGCACAGCTGATCTATTTATACACAGAGGAATATAAACGTCTGAGAGTGGTCCAATACAGCACTTGGGATGGGAGAGGAGGACTAGGAAGTGCTAGGGGGGCTGTCAGTGTTAGACTCACATCAGCTATGGGGAAATTAGACCCCTGAATAGTAACTGTATCTTAAATTGGATATTTTGACATTGGCAACAAAGATTATAATAATAATAAAAACCTTTGACAAGTATTGCAGTGAAGTTTTATGTCAGACATTCACCAGATATTTAGATATTACATTTTTTCCTGGGGATAAGCCATTCATTATGATTCTGAGTGTTGATGCAAGCGTATAATTATCACCAATACACATGTGTCATAATAAAGAAGTGTATTTGTTTTTTTACTCCGAGAAAATATCAGACATCTATTACAGCTTGTGTAATGGATATAGTTGCGTTCACGCTCCAAAACAGTTGTGTTGGTGAAACTGTCGAAATACAACACATAGTCCATACAAGTCCTTTTCACATTATTTTAAAAGCCGCAACACCACGTATTAGTTGCTCAAAGTCTAGATCCAGGAAATCAGGAAGGAGGGAGGTCGGAACCCCCGCTCTGAAGGAAAATTCACTCTAGCATTCAGTATAAGCCCGATAACTAGGATTGTAATCCCGACAATTAGGACGTAAAACCAACTCACTCATGCAATCCCCGAATAAGAATCTCATTACTTCAGTATATACTGTATATAATACTGAAGTTAATACAGTTAATATACACAATTTAATTTTAAAATCCATTAGATCGTTATAGGCAGCACCCAACCAATGCATCGGAATTGACTTGGTATCACCTCTGTAATGCATTGTCCAGGTAAAACCTTTTTTAATTAATTAGCAAGATGTTTCCAAACTGTTGTCAATGCAACCCTTGGCAACAAACTGTCAACACATTTGAGAGGTGTTGGTAACGCCCTGATAATACATTATAGAGGTTTTGGCAACACCCTGACAATACATTAGAGAGGTGTTGGCAACAAACTGTCGACACATTAGAGAGGGCGGGCATTTTGTTTACCACCACTTTACCACTTGCTCCACAGGTACATAATTGTGTTTTAATCAAGTGTTTTCAGTTAATGTAATTATCATTTACCAAAGCATGGGACTGAAATACAGATTTTCTTCATGATGAGATGTGTTCTGGGAAGATCATGTTTCATTGTCTTTTCAATACATTATAATGATCCAGCGCATTGAGAATGCATTATAAACACGTTGCAATACATTGTCAATGCATTTTCCCCCAAAAAATATTTTTCTGTAAATTGTCAGTAGGGATGCCTTTGACACATTTCCTTTGCTTTGCACTCTTCTTTTTTGCATTACTTTCTTTAGCTTCCGTACAACAAGCATGTTTTTCCCAAAGAGTGAAGCTCTTATTCAAAATGTTAGAATTTCTAGAATCCAGCCTCCCACAGACATCCGCACTGGGCAAATAACTTTTTGTGGACTGCCGTTTAGCTAATCAATGTTCACCGTGAGGTTAAATTGATTAAATAGGTAAATATAATGCAAATTCACGGCTGGCCTAAGTCTGAGCTCCTTATGGGTCACAGCCCAGGAAAAGTCGAGACAAATTCTCACAAAAATAGCCAGACTGCGATTAAAATATTGGGTACATGGCAGATCGTGTTTACAAGTAAATTATGTAAATCTGTAGCCATGTATTGAATAATATAGATTGATTTGTGGTTATTTAATTTGTCATTCTTGTCCTCCAACATGATTCCCACCATAATCTGACAATATTCCAGACATTTGCTTATTTGCATGCCCTTGCTTGTATCCTTCCCAGCCCTTGAGGCTGGTGTAATACCTTTCCCCTTAAAGACGAAACGTCCAAAGGGCATTGCTTGTTAAACACTAATGGCAAAATGTGAAACTCTGAACAGGAGGATAACCACACTCACAGAGTATCCCAGCTTCAGCCTCGGCCTCGTATTGACACGTCTTCCTCGTGACAGCCTGGTCCCCATGCCGAAGTGAAATATTAACAAGCTCTGGGACGAGTGGATGACAGAGGAAGTGTTAGCAACTGTCACATCTTCGGGAGCTCTCTAATGAATGGGTTGTCCCTGAGGTGAGGAGGGTTGGGGGGGGCG
>JAOVYW010007157.1:0-11017 GCA_025775045.1 Hiodon tergisus
GAGCAATGCATGCGACTAGTTTCTCCATACAGGAGGCGTCTTGAAGCTGTCATTACCAACAAAGGCTTTTGTACAAAATATTAAATAAATATCAGTAAGCATGTTCAATACTTTTTCCCAGTCTCATTTCACATTATTACACAACTTAATTTGCTGTGCTTGTTTCGGTTTCTTTGTATGTATGGATTACTTGGGTTGTTACCAACATCTGGTGAAAATTTCATGTCAATAGCATCTTTGGAAATATATTTACTGAGAAAAATAGTGACGTGTTCAATACTTATTTCACCCGCTATACTACTATGTTAAATATTTATAATAAGGGTATTTACTTTTATTAAAAAGTCAGCAGAAATATATTTTTATATGCAATTATTTGTTGACAGTGGGGAAAAAATATTACAAATGAAGATAAAGGTGGTACCTCAGTGGTGATCTTCCAGGCCAACTGTTGGTACTCAGAGGATTCCTTCATGGAGAATACTGAGAGAAATGTACCTTCAATTTTAAAACTCAGCGTAAGGAAGCCTTCCTCCTCATTCGGAGGATCAGTAGAAGCTGTGGTGGTAGATATTCTAATAGTCCTGCTTGTGGTACGAGCTGTAGTTGTAGTTGGCCTTGCAATAGTGATTGAAACTAGAGTTGTTGTGGTTGCAGTAGTGATAGGAGCAGTAGAGTTTTGTATTGCACTAATCGTAAATTTCGGTGTACTGGTTGTTTCTGTTTCAGTAGATGTACTATTTGTAGTACATGTAGTAGATGAAGGGGCAGGGTCTGTGGTGGGTATTTCTGGTCTGATTTTTGTAAGCGCTGCAATGCATGTAGTGGTAGCAGTGTTGGGTTCTGATATAACTGTAGGAACAGTAGTTATTTTTGTGTCAGTATTCGACTTTTTTTCCATTTTGGGAGTCGTCGCTTCTACAGTATTTGTTTGTGTTTTAGTTGGGATAGTTGTTGGTGTTACATTATTTGTATGAGCCATAGCTGATTGTATTCCAGTTGTAGTTTGTGATGGAGTAGATGTGATGGCATGTATTGTGGTTTTCTGTTCAGTTGAGACATCAGTACTTCGTAGTTCCCAAGTTGTGCTTGAAGAAATGGTTCTAGTGAGGATTGCATTTGAGGCTGACGGATCAGCAGTTGTTTTTAATTCTATTAGTTCAGAAGCATTTAGGACGGAAATGCTTGTTTGTTCAACAGTTGTGCTTGAAGGAACGGTTGTAAGTAGGGTTACTTTTAAAGTTGATTTCTCAGGAGAATTTGGTACTTCTGTAGATTCTTTGGGAGTACTCCTGTT
Source organism: Hiodon tergisus (assembly GCA_025775045.1). Taxonomy (NCBI): domain Eukaryota; kingdom Metazoa; phylum Chordata; class Actinopteri; order Hiodontiformes; family Hiodontidae; genus Hiodon; species Hiodon tergisus. The sequence continues at coordinate 1,298 of JAOVYW010007157.1, forward strand.
CTCAGTGCTTGTTAGTTCTTGAGTTATAAATTTTGTTGGTACTTCTGGAGTAGTTGGGATATCAATGTTTTTTAATTCCTGTTTTGTGCTTGAAGGAAAGGTTGTTGAGTTGATTACATTTGAGCGAGATTCAACAGGAGAAGACAGAAATTCAGTAAGGTCTTCAGTAGTAGTTTTAAACTCAGTAGATTCTTTAGAGGAATTTGAGGCAGCAGTGCTTGTTGCATCCCCAGCTTTGCTTGCAGGAATGGTGACAGAGTTGATTGCATCTGAGGTGGATTCTTCAAGAGAGGTCAGAACTTCAGTGGGTTTGTTGGCAGTAATTTTAAATTCTGTAGATATTTTAGGAGCAGTTGGGATCAAAGTGATTGTTAGTTGCTGAGTTGTGCTCGGTAGAATGGTGGTAGAGAGATTTACATTTGAGGTTGATACCTCAGGATTATTTGGAAATTCAGTAGATTCTTTAAAAGTTGTTGGGATGTAGGTAAATTTTGAATAAATAGCTGGTATAGCAGTACTTCTTAGATCCTCAGTTATCCTTGCAGGAAAGGTTTCAGAGTGGATTACATTTAAGGTGGAAACCAGAGGAGAAGTTGTGACTGCAGTAGTTTCATCAGGAGTAGATTTGAATGTAGTAGATTCTCTAGGACTATTTCTAATGTCAGTGTTTTTTGGTTCCTGTGTTGTGCTTGTAGGAAAGATGGTTGAGAGGATTAAATTCGAAGTTGATTCCTCCGGAGAAGTTGGAATTTCAGTTAGTTCTTCAGGAGTAGTTGGCACACCAGTGTCTGTTGGTTCCTGAGTTATGAATTCTGGAGTACTTGCGATGTCAGTGTTCTGTGTTGTGTTAGTAGTATAAGAGTTTGATAGGATGAGGAGAGTCGAATTCTCTGTATAAGTTGAAACTACAGTAGGTTCTTCAAGTGTAGATTTTAATTCAGTAGATTCTTCAGGAGAATGTCTGATGTCAGTGTTTGTTAGTTTCTGTGTTGCAAATTCTACAGGTCCTTCAGTAGTAGTTGGGAAATCTTTATTTGTTAATCCCTGTTTTGTGCTAGAAGGAAAGGTTGTTAGTTCTTCGTTCATAGTTTTAAATCTAGTAAGTTCTTTAGGAGCAGTTGGGACAGCAGTGCTTCTTAGATCCTCAGCTGTGAATGGAGGAATGGTGGTATAAAGATTTTCATTTGAGGTTGATTCCTCAAGAGCACCTTGGTATTCAATTAGTTCTTCAGGTGAATTTGGGAAGGCTGTACTTGTTAGTTGCCTGGTAGTGGATGAATGAATAGTTTTAGTGAGGATTACATCTAGCTTTGATTCAAGAGGTGTAGCTGCAAATTTAATTGGTTCTTCAGTATTAATTGTAAATTCAGTAGATTCTTCAAAAGTAGTTGGGACGTAGCTAGATTTTTCAGGATTAGTTGGGACAGCAGGAGAGGTTGCAGGATAGATTGCATTTGATGTGGAAATCTCAGTAGGAACTTCAGTAGATTCTTCTGGACTTGAGGATTTTGTAGGCATAGTTGGGATGTCAGTAAATGTTTCCGGAGTGTTTGGAACGTAAGTGTTTGTTTGTTCCACAGCTGTACTTAAATTAAAGGTTGTAGTGAAAAACACATTTGAAATTGATTCATCATAAGTAGTTGGAAATGCAATTAGTGCTTTAATAGTTAGTTCGTCATTGTTTGTTAATTCCTCTGTTTTGATTGAAGGAAAGGTAGCAAAGACCATAGTTGATGTTGATTCCTTAGGAGCAGGTGGAAATTCAGATGCTTCTTCAGAAGTAGTATATTCAGTAGATTCTTCAGGACTAGCTGTAAATAAAGGATAGGTTTTACACTGGATTGCGTTTGAGGTTGATTCCTCAGAAGTAGTTGTAAATTTAGTTTGCTTTTCAGGAGTAGTTTTTAATTCAGTAGATGCTTTAGGATCAGTTGCAATGTTTGTGTGTTTTAGTTTTTCAGTTTTCTCAGTGCTTAAAGGAAAATCTTTTGCAAGGATTTTGCTCGAAGTTGACTCCTCAAGAGTAGTTGGAAGTTCAGTAGATACTCCTAAAGTACTTGGGATGTCTCTAGATTCTCCTGGCGTACTTGGGACGTCAGTGTTTGTTAATTCCCCAGGGGAGCTCAAATGAACAGTTGTAGTGAATATTATATTTGAAGTTGATTTCCCAGAAGTAGTTATAAACTTGTTTAGTTTTTCAGGATCACTTGTAAATGTAATTGATTCTTCAAAAATAGTGGGGACTTTGGTAGATTCCTCAGGAGTAGTTAGGATGTCATTGTTTGTTAGTTCTTGAGTTTTGCTTGAAGGAATTGTTGTAGAGGGGATTACATTTGAGGTTGATTTCTCCAGAGTTGAAGATTCCAGATTAGTAATTCCAACAGTGCTTGCAATTATGCCGTAAGCTGTTAAAATATGTATCCATATTTACTGTAAGTTCTTGTGTATATATAAAGCATTCTTTGTGATTTGTCAAATTTAACTACGAAATAATATTTGTCTTTGATAAGGCAAGTCAAACGTTGTATTTGATATTTATCTGAAGTATTGTTTATTTATATTTATAAATTTTATCTTTTTTTATACAGAGCAATGATTCTGAAGTTTTTTTTTTTTTTACTTACCAGTTAGACAAAACAGCGTGACTCTCAAAATTGTCTTCATATTTGCAAGTTCTTTAGAATCTGAAAAAGAAAGATTTCACCGTTTTTGAATTATTATTATTATTATTATTATTATGAAGCCAACCCCTGTGTGAAATCTTGGCAATAACTGCATTTTCAAATACTGTCTTCCATACACACAAATGACTGTCAATGACATGGTAATGTATAATCAATAATTCAATATTTTCATCCTTAAGCATGGTAAAATGCGGATCAAGTTGGAAAACCACCCAGCGATATCATGCTATTACATTAGATTTGATCAGCTCTGGTCCTCAGAACACAGATTACATTGTCCACCCAGCATGGATGGTGGACAGCTAACAGTGAAAGAACACCAGTAGTTGTCATTCAGGTTCCTGGGGAATCCAGATGTAATATCTTAATTTGGGTTCATAAAACTGACTTTGTTTCGTTTTTTGTTTTTTGAAGTTTTGAAACTATGCTATGTTTGTGTGTGTGTGAGCGTGTGTGTCAATGTGTTGTGTGTTTCTTTGATTTTCATCTAATAAATAAATCAAATTAATAGTTAAATTAATTATCAATTTAAATGTAAAAATTGAATACATCAAATACATTCCAATAAACTTTATTTTTGTCATGCATGCATAATTCGTTTTAAGAGCTTTTAAAATTAACACTAACAAGTTTTTTTACATTTACAAACACATCCATAACTACACATTTCTTTCACTAAGGACATGATTATAATGCAGTGTCACAATAAGTCATTTTACAGCCTGTTAAATAAGGGGTAATAGGCGGTAAAATAGGTAGACAACAAATTCAATAAATACATAGGGTCCCGCAGAATTGTGAATCTCTGTGGAATACCCTTTCCATCTGCTCAACTGCAGATGTGTATCTAAGTAAAAAATGAGTGCTACAAATGTCAAAACACATAAGACTAAACCACCAGCATGTATACAAAGGTCTGCATGGAATTCTTTTAAAAGTAAACTGATCTACGTTACCATTGCCAGTATTGCATCCTCTAAATAAGCATTGTTCCAGTAGTTGCACCTGAACACAAGCCATCCATTTCGGCTAAAAGTCTAAGAAAATTTTTTTGAAAATATTTTTTCTTTTTCAACAGACATTACTATACCTGTAAATTGTAAATTTTGTTTAAAAAAAAAAGTAAATTATATATACACACTTACCTTTTATGAGAAATTATGAGTTATTCGGATATATTGTCACATTGACAAATACCAGGCTCAGCTTCAATTAAAATGACAGGTTTTCTGCACACCAGTTTGACTAGTCAGTGCCTACTTTTTTCTTCCCTCATAATGTTCCACCTTCCACCCTAAACAAGTAAAGCAATACACTTTTTGACACCCCCCAGTTTTTTATTGGACAACTTTTGTTCTCTGTCATTAGGCACAAAGCAAGTATTTATTTTACTTCACTACAAAGTACAGGTGACTTTCTAGTTACCTCACAGTCATTTATTCAAAGTGAACAGTCCAATGTAGAATATATTTTGATAAACATATTAAATGTGTGTGAAACACACTCCTTTACAGTGAATACATGATTTTTGATTAATCATTAGAAAGCTCTATATTCGTACTCAAATTAATTGGGAGTAATATGCCTGATTAGTGTTTTGATGGTGTTCAAAATCCTCCAGAATGAATGTGCTGCCATGTGCCTGAATTCATCTTTCATTTCAATTGCTTTCAATTGCTAACAGTGTCAGTATCAGGAGAGGTTAGACTGGCCCATGAAACAACAGGTGTCTTTGGAGTATGTTTATTTTCAGTGCAAAGCAAGCTCTCAGGAATCATTGCGATGCTGTCTGTATGGTTTGAAGCAATTAGTCTTTTCCTCAGAAAAAGGCTGACACAGCTGCTGGTGAAAGGTAGAAGAGTAAGTATTGGTGAAATGCCAGTCAGTCGAGAAGAGCAGGTTATCCCCCAATTATTAATGGCCTTAGGTGTAAAATAGTCTTTTGGACCAATTGTTTTCACATTGTGTTTTGCTGAAACTTGTCTGGAATTTCCTTGCTCACATTCTGAGCTCAGGAACGGGTAACACAATTTACCTCAATAAGTGTATTTTTAACATCTACGCTCGAGGAGGCCAGATGTCCAGTGAGCTCACTGATTTTAACCAAAATCGATGACTTTATCCATTATTACCTTTTAGTACATCCTTACTTAGCCTACTTAATTTAGTTACTTCCAGTCCAAAAAAATTTGATGCAGGATCTTCAGGGTGAGGTATGAAAAAATCAGATTGTGATGATTGTTTTTTATCCAACATGTACATACTTGTAAACACCGGTTGTGATTTCTGGGCAGTTTAGGTGGTATTTATCACCAAATTTTTGACCGGCCAAGTATCCTGCACATGTGTGCATGTTAAAGTCAAATAGGGGATCCAACTATATTTCCCTTTGTTATGGAAATGAAAAAAACCTTCCCTTTCTTTAATTGAAATAAATATAACATATTATTGTTATTACATAATCTTGTCACAAATGTGCGAATACGTAACAAAAGTTGTTGATGTTTACAATTAATTTTGCGGAAAAATAAATATAAAATAGGGTTAAATTTTTTGCTGAAAACATTCCAGTATTTCTGATTTTCCAATTCCAATACTGTTAAATACCCTGAGTTGAAAAAATCTGCTTTACTGCTTCACTATTGGGGCCATTTTTTTGCTCTCTAAGGGGAATATATTAATTATCAGCATACTAACCATTGACAGATCTTAGATCTGAATGCAGTTGGCCAAATACAATAAAATGTTTATCCTTGTTGTAGCCTGAAGTGTTTTTACCACAGATATTAATTAATGGGTTATTTAACATTTCAGCAGTCTCACCGATGAACACAGAATCCCTTAAGTAGTAGGTGCAACTACTGGTTTAACTGGAATAAGCGTGAAAATACCTTCTCATCAAGGATGTTCTTTTTCTGAATCAGTATCTATCGTGGTGTCACTGGCCATCTTTTTTTAACAGCATGAGCCATAAATCCCCTTGTTTTACACTGAAATATTTTGCATCGATGCGTGAAGTACTTGATTCCAGGGTGCAAGAGCACGGTTGGGATTTGAAACACATGCATAAGCAGATCACCTGTCAAACATGACCTGTCTAAATTTCTAATCCAGATAATGCTTTAATTAAAACAATTAAGAGATGAGAAAAAAAAAATCCTCTATAAGTTGCGGCTCTCCAGTACCAGGTTGGCCACACTATACATACACTATACACTATACCTGTATATATTGTGCCTCGCAAGAGTATTCAGACTCCCAACCAATTTTCTCATATTTCTGAATTACAAATGTAGCCTGAAATTTAATTCTGTTTGATCAATTGTTTTAAAACACTGAATCTAAAAACCGATTATTGTAAGCTGACAGGTGGTTTTATGCCTGGAAAGATATATATGAGAAATAAAATAAAAAACTGAAATATGTTGCTTACATATGTTTTCAACCACCACACATTAATATTTGGCAGAGCTAACTCCAGGTTGTTCAGGTTGGTTGGACTACAATGTTTACATAGTGGCAAAGATTATCAAAGGGATTGAGATCAGGACTTTGACTGGGCCACCATAGGACATTCACCTTTTTGTTGTTGAGCCACTCCAATATTGCATTAGCTGTGGTTCAGTTTTTTAGCAGACTGATTTTGCTCTATTCATTTGTCCTTCAATGCACAATCCCTGCAATGAGAAGCATTTATACATCATGATGCAGGGAGACACTGTACACAGTTCTGTGGCACACCCACACGGACTGGACTGGACACAAAACTTTTTTTCCACATCACAGCTGGGTCACTGCCATTATTCATGGCAAACTCCAGACCTGCTTTCAGATGATACGTTTTGAGCGAGAGCTTCCTTTCCACCCTCCCATACAGGCCAGTGTTATGCATAGCTCTTGATATGGTTGACCGGTGCACCATTAGTCCTCTCCCAGTCACTCAACACTGTAGTTAGCCTCACTGTGGCTTCTCTCACAAGTCTCCTTGTTAGAGCGCAGATTTTGAGGGGCCTGCTCTTGGCTGTGTGTTGCAGCTTACACTTCCTAATTATTGAGTCTGTATTGACTTGGATACTCAAACACTTTATTATTCTGTAAACTGCTCTTTGGTCTTCATTTTCCTTCAGATTCACAGCCTGACCAATTATCTTTCAATAGGTGTTTTTTTTTGTTTTTTTGTTTTTTTGAATCCTTCTGTGACAGCAGCTTTAATTAAATTTCAGTGTTTTAAAATGCATTATCACTTAGTAATATAAAACTGACTGAATAGATAGAGAATATTGAGCAAGATGTGAAATTGTATATTTTAATTTGCCCCACCTCCCAAAAAAAATCCAAATGCTGGATTTAAAATAGACGGACTAGAATTTTGACTAGAAACTAGAAAGACTAGAAACTTCAGTACACAATAAAACAAAATTTATCTGAACTATTATGTGAACTGACTACCAAAAGTGGTAGTGTGATTTGAATTAGCTGCTCTTTACAGGTAGGTCGGGTGAAGTTGAGAAGAAATCAGGTGCAACTTAATTAGGTGTTTCTTGTTGGTAAAATTTAAAATAAATAAATTCCTTTGGAGTTTAAGTAATACATTATGTTGTTTGAAGTACACAATAGCGCATACCAGCGCAGACCACTTTTTGCCTTAAGATATCAAAGGGAATGTTGCAATTCAGGTTTAATGTTGAGCACCGTCAGTACTGTGTAATTTTGTTGTAGAACTTCACATTAATTAACGTGCTATTTACCATATAGTATCAGGTTATTTAATTTAGTGACGTGTTGTTTTCGCTGCATTTTGAGTACACAATGCCTAACAGTAAGAATAAATCCACGTTTGTATCACTAAAATGAGTTCACAATTGTTCATTAATTTAAAGATCAATAAAAATCAGAAACACTTTTTTTAGCTAACTGACTCCGCTGTGTATGTAGCTGTGTATCGTCTAGCGAGCTATCTTACTGTTTTTTTTTTTCTTGCTGACTAACTAGCCACGGTTTCTAACTTACAAGGGCAACTACTTGCGCGTTACTAATTACATTAAAAACCTAGGGAAGTAAAAAAAAAAATTTGACACTGATGTTATATCTGATGTTATTCATCCATTAACACATTCATATAGAACAATAAAGAGTTTACTTCCGTTACAAATCGAGGCGGTCAATGCACCACATTGCCTTCCTGTATATCCGCCCCCAGTTCCAGCTGAACTTTAAATGTTTTTAAATTAAAAAAGACACTTATCCTGCTCTGCTTTAAAATGACCTGGCTTTTATGATTTGGTAATTTTATGTTCCTTTCGCCATAACTATTGGCTATCAAAATGATCCCCCCTTCGAAGATATTCACATTTTGTTGTGTTAGAATATGGAATCAAAATCAATGTATTTATTTTGTCCTCCATAATGTCAAAGTGGGGAAAAAAATCTACAAATTGTTCTAAATAAAAACAGAAATTCAAACGGCATAATTTAATTGAATTAAATTAATTAATAAATAGATTAAATTTAGAAGTGCACTTGCTTAAGTAAATTTAAATTCTGCATGCTTTAAATAATTGCATGAAACATGTTACTGGTTATCATTATTTTAGCATGAATTTACTTTTTGAGTTTATTTGTGTAATACGTTAAAATTGTGTGTGGTATCTAATACCGAATTCCTTATTACTGAATTCCTATTAATCCTTATATTCTGTACCAGACAGCTGATCCAGATGAGTGCATGTCCATGTGCTTTCTTCTTGAGCAGTAACTGTCTATGATTACAAGCGCAGCATGGCGACTTGTGGGACCTACACTGTAGCATAACTACAACACATAACCATTTATTAATGACAAATACGATTATTTATAAGCCTGAATCTCTGGCACAATGTAGTAGGCCCTAATATTCTTGAGTCGTGGACCAATCCTGGCCACTTGCTTCCATATTGGAAATGACTTGGATGATGACGTATATTATTAAATAAGGTTTGGTGTCACCTACTGTCAAACAGATTTTTCATCAGTCCTGGATTTATTAAATTGATTAGGGGTTACTTCATAAGTGCATGTCAATTCATTTTATGAAAGGATTTCCTGTTCACAAAACCCCCTTTGTTACGTAGTTTTCATTGAGAAACAACGTAACAATGTAAAAAGTAAACAATAACTATGGGATTAACTATTCATCAAATTTTCATCTATGGCATGCTACCAATTAAATTATTTAATTAAAATTATGTGCGACATCATAAAATACCTATTTTGCATGCAGCGTCTGGCGACTATGTTAATAAGAAAACACTGTTTTAAGTTACATTGCAGAGATATAATCAACGCCGGCTTTAGACAATTTTGTAGGTAAAATATACTTTGCTTATACAATTTAGTTCATACCGAATCTAAATTGCATTGCATTCACTTCAGGAGTCCACGTCCACTGAGCATTGTTCATACGGAGGTAGAACAGACACTGCCTGGTGCCTGGTGAAGTTAAGCATAGTTTTCTGTAAATAATAATAATATGCCGGAAATTGATGGCTCTTTCCACTGAGTTTTACTTTGAACAGATCAGTTGATAGACATCAAGATCGACATGAAAGGACTTGGCACAACAGTAGGTTTTTCGTGTTTAACCAGAATTATACTGTCTATTGTATGTATACACAGACGAATGAGCGTTCATTTAGGGCAATTAACGTAAGAAACCCTTAGAAATTAAGCAAAGCATACAGGGTATTTTTATGATGTATTGTCTAAAGGTAAATGTCCTCTAATTCCCTGTGTTGGCGGGGATTAATATTTCAGGATTTTTAAATATCCACGCACTGCATTTTAGCTCTTGTACTATATATGGGGGAAAATGAATACAATTTTATGTTTCTATGTACTTTCTTGAATAAAGAGTGGTAAAAACTAATACATAAAAACAAATGTGATTTTTTAAGTATATAAATCACATTTCAATTTAAAAAAATACTCGACGTCTATATTCAATGGTCAATACATGTTTCCATTTATATGTGTTATGAAGTTTGTGGCAATGTAGTTG
>JAOVYW010007164.1:0-11005 GCA_025775045.1 Hiodon tergisus
TTACTAAACCTCAAACACATGAAACATCTGGAACAGGCTGATAAAGATAGTTAATCACATGAAAATATAAAATGAATAACTACTATAACAATTTTTTCTAGCTTTTTGTCATAAGCATTATTTCCGCTGCGTGGAATTTGGTTTTAAACCAAAATCGTTCTAAGGGACAACTCATGATTCAAGACATTATTGCCACAAAGGACAAGGGTCATGGAAGGTAATGGATATTTCTGTCTATGGGAGTGAAAGTATATCTATGAACCTTGAATACTGCCAGTAGTGTATCCGCATATAACCTCCTCACTAAATTTCCTGAAATATCAGACTCGGAAAAGTTACAGCGTCATCATATTTATTCATGAAGTCTTTCCCAAGTAGTTCATTTAACCTGCAGTAAATTTTGCTCTTCCTGACTCAAATGATAAACACCTTTGAGTCAAAGTAAGTGCCATAACCTTAACTGTAGGGTAAAATAATTACAATATTTCCCTGTAATACCAAGCAAATACCTATTTGCTTCAGTTAATAATGATAATTACATATTGTCATAGACATTTGTATGCCTCCCAAAATAGTTCTGCTTATTATTGTTTCAATGTCATGACAAAAACTGTGTAAGTTTAATGGAGAAAATTTGAAGACACTAGCGTCAACAATCTAATACAAAGTTGTACAGGACATGATAGTCAGAGTCCAGTCCTGCAGTCGAGTATATTGAATTTTCTTAGAAATGAACAACAAATGTGAAAATGGTAGCTGCAGCTTTTAATAAATTTTATGGCTAACTAGTGGAAGGCAATGGCAATTTCCCTGAGGTGATGCCAGCTGCTAATTCATTCATTATGTGTTTTTCCTCATTTTAGACCAGTGGAAAACATGGAAACTATGGAGAACTTTAAATTGTAAATGGCAGAATTTTCTATTAAACTTTCAAAATACAGAAAGCTAATACATATTTGTTTAGGGGGGTTATGGAATAATTTGCCCTGTCCATTATCCAATTAATATTAACAAATTTTCAAAAATATACATTTTAAATAAATGTATATCCTTTTAGTTACAGACATATTTTGAAAATGAACAGTAACATGTAATTTTTTGTTTTGTTTTTGCCTGCAAGTACTCTTTCCAGAACATCAATTAAATCTATTATATTATTATAGTCTTTTACGCAACTGTTTAATTTTTCTTTACTTGCACAACAGTCAGACAAGCGCACAAGTAAAGATATTTATGTTGCAGTGACAACAATGCTTGGCAGGGTGACCATTTTTCATCATACTGAATCCTTGTCTGTTAGAATGCTAGTCATTGCTAGTCAACTATTTGATCTTCTGTTTGTCTTATACTAATGTTTGTTTTAAGCAACAAATCATATTTGAGTTTTAAATAATATGAATATTCTTGAATATGAACACATTGCTAAAATGAAACTTAAAAGAACATTTACAAATTCTATAGTTCTCTTTTTCTACTTTTTATTTGTATTATGCATCAAAAAACATACAATTTTCTGCTTTTATTAACATGTATATTTATATTTATATTAACAAATCAATAACCAAACTAAAGTGCAAAGACCATTTCAGCTGACTATGCCAAAGAGATGCTTGTCAGAATATGTTTTGCTTATACCAGAAGTCTAGTATGGTCTGTTCTTGAGCAGGAGCACAAAATATAAGAAAAAGCTGATCAGTAACTGAGAGGAAGGAAATAATAGTAACTTCCACCCTTTAGCTACTTTTGGTCTACTACAAAAGTTCCACTATGGATGTTCATAACTAGCTTTCTCCTGTCCCAGATGTGACTGTCTGATTCTCTGTAGAGTTTCCTCAGCTGTTTGCGTTGCCTCAGCAACTTAGTCCCAGAATGCATCACTCACCTGCTCCCACTGTGACTTGAGCTGATCTGCCCACAAAATGTTAACATGGCAGCCTGTTGGAAGGTGTTAGTGAAGAGTTTTCATGCCATGTCTTTGTCTTTGTTAGTTGCCTATGATGGCATCATTACAGTAATTGACAAATCCAATATTTAGTGCTTTATCACAAATACAATTCACTTACCAGAAAATACTGCAAGTACAAGCACCACAAGCACCTTCATGTCTGCACAATAGAGTCTGGGAAAATAAGGATAGACTTTATCGATTAAATAGTTTAAATAGACTTGATTTCATTCAAGATTTCATTTAGACTGGACTCTTTTCATGTCTTAGCTCAGTGTATGAGTGTTTCTCTGTGTCTGTGTGTCAGTGAGTGGCAGTAAGGAGCTGAGTGCTGCAATCAGGCACCCAAAGTCAGGAGTGAGTTCCCTGATGTCACCCCGGCCACCCCTGCTTCACATCAGGACTGTTATCAGGATTGAGGCGTGAGGTATTGACGGATGAGGTATGTTTTCAGTTTCCTCTTGAAGATGTGGTAGACCTCAGATTGTCTGATGTCCTCAGGAAGGTTGATCTACCGTGTTGGTGCAAGTGCTGAAAAGAGTCGGTTGGATGATGTCTGCATCTGTATGGGAGGGACCACTAGGTGCCTGGCTGTGGAGGATCTGGTGGGGTTGTACGCCGCAATTAGCGTTGCTGAGGTAGCCAGGAGCTGTTCCAGTGGTAGCTTGGTGAGTGAGGGTGAGGATCTAGTGGTGGATCCGAGCAGCAACAGGAAGCCAGTGGAGTTTGATGAGGAGGGGGGTGGCATGAGTGAACTTCCTTTGATTGATGACCACCCGAGCAGCAGCGTTCTGAATTAACTGGAGAGGTCTGATCAATGAAGCTCGGAGGCCAGCCAGAAGAGAATTGCAGTAATACAGGCGTGATATCATCATTGCCTGGACTTGGAGCTGTGCGGATTGTTTGGTGAGGAAAGGACGGATACTCCTGATACTGAGGACAAATCTGCAGGATCAAGTCACTGAAGCAATGTGGTCCTTGAAGGACAGGGCTCGGTCCAGGATGACTCCCAGATTCTTGACTGTGCGGCTTGATGAGACTGTGGTGCAGGCATCATGGACAGGAGTGTGCTTGGCTGGGAGGTAGAGCCGAGCCATTTTAGCCCATGAACAGAGATTACTTTGCCCAGAGATTTTATGTATGAAAAGAACAGAAGGTACTGAACCCTGAGGGACTCCAGTAGTAAAATAGTGCAGGGCAAAGACACCATCTCTCCAGGAATCCTGGTAAGAGTGTCCGGAAAGATAAAATGCAAATCAACTCAGCGCCTTGGCTGAGATTCCCTTCTCGGACAGTGTAGAGATGAGTGTCTGGTGATTGACAGTGTCAAAGGCAGCAGAGAGGTCGAGGAGGAGTAGGACAGACGAGGTGCAGAGGGTAGTGATTCTACCTTCTCCTCCCTCCTTATCCCTCCAAAATGATCATATCTAATATTTAGTCATTCAATACAGTGACAAAGAAAACAAACTGGTGGTAGACACATTCTTAGTGTTACAATAATATGACCCCATATCACATCACACCCTGTACAAGGTCATATCTGACCCCTGTGAGAATTAATTCCTGGCGTCAGAGTAACGTTCTCTGCTGTTACAATAAGGGATGCTGAAATAAGAATTCCTGATAAGACATAGTAAGGTCACAACAGGGTCCAAGCTCCGCTTCTTGTACAACTGCACTAAATAAGGTTGTTCTTTTTGAGGGTCCATGTTAATACTGAGTGGATTGCAACGACAGAATGCACAGTGACTTTATAGAGTCCAGATTAAACATAAATACCTTTTATTTTTTGTGTTTTAGGATGGACAATGGAAATGGGATTATATTGTAATCTTGAGTAAATAAAACTTAAGTAATTAAAAAATTTCTGAAAGAAAATTCCCCATATTACATATTGTTCCCCAAATCTGATATAAATAGATACATTGAAATCAAACTGACTATACTTTTGCAGAAGACGAACTTTATTGATTATTGTTTAGAGTTCAGAATATTGTCAAATATCTTCTGGCGTGAATCTGGCAAAAAAAAAGAGGTTGGAGAACCTTCTTCCTACACCTCCAACTTTTCTCATCCTCTCAATGCCCCCTCCATGTTTAGGAGTGTTTGATCACTCAGTCAAGGGCATCTCTGTGATCCCCACCCCCTAACACGTCACATTGTCACCGCCAGCCAGCGTGGAGGGGCATAGTCCGCTGGTGCTAGCACATTGAACTGATACTGTCTGTTGCAGACACACAGATACACACACTCAATATGCACACCCAGACAGAGCAAATTAAATTGACCAAAGTGATTAATCACGGCACAATTTAAACTAGAATGTCTTTTTTCAACAGAACCAAATATCACTAGGATTACTGTGACAAAATTAATCAAAAATCTAACAGGCATCATGTAAGATTGTTCATATTTTCAAGGGTACACTTTGACAACAAAAAAGAAAAAAAACTCAAAGGCAGAGAGCTGACTCAAACGCCGAGAGCTAAGGATGCCAAAGCTTGGGGTGGGTGGTTACTGAACTCCAGCTTGTACTTCTTGTTTGTACTTCTGGATTGGCCCTGAACCAAGTTTCATGTGTAAAAATCAGTTTGTGAGCATATCTAACCGATTGAAAACCAACTGCCAAATGCATAAGAGCTGATCTAGACATTTTCTGTTTCCTGTGGACCTATGACCCATTCTCTATCTGTTTAACTCCTATATAATCACACACACACACACACACACATACATTAAATTTGGATGAAGGGACAGTCAGTGAGAAATACAAGGATAACCATGGTAGGTAGGGTGGCAAGACAAGTTTCAGACAAGGGATTTTTAAATGAATCACAGCCGTTGTCTGGTTGTAACAGCATGCGTTATTCCCACAAGCTTACCCTGGGTTATGGTGAAATATTGTCCCTTATCATGATTCAACTGACAACCCAAGCAGTCTCTCTTGGGCACTGTAAGGTGGTAACACGATAGTTTAGTGCCTAATGTTGTGCAATTATAAAGCATTAGTGAATTTTTAATAATAATATAACTGAATTCACATCTTAGTTCTTAATGTAGTATTTCTTGGTTTATGAAAAGAAAATTAAATCTAACTTTAAAGCGCTTCCTATAGCTGGACTTAAAAAAAAAAATGTATTTTTAAAAAAACAAACATGAGGCTTTAAAATATTACCACTATGGCCGTATTTCTTCCCTCTTACTTTTGAAACATTATCTTCATCCTTGTTTAAAAAATAATTTATTTTGCAAGAAAGTGCTCCAAACTGCCTTTGTTTTGTATAGTACATATGGCCCATCCCTATACTTGGAGGTTCTCGGACTATTCTCCCATCTGCTGGAGAGAAATCAGTACTGCATGTGTCACCTATCTATGAGACTGTATGACTCGGCCGAGGTGAGCTCATTTTCTTTTTAGTTATTCACGTCACTCAGGATCAAGGCAGCTGCTCCGCTGCGTTTAACTTGAAATCACTTATGAGTTAAATATACATAGCCGATGGCGAAGAAAGTGATTTGTTAATTTAACAAATATTGTCTGTTGCTAAATCCTTCTTATATCGAATACATCCCACAGCCCGATTTAGGAACTGGGTCATTATTTAGCAGTCCACTCATGTTTATCAACGTAACTGTTAATATAAACGGAAATGATTTCAAACATCTTAAAGGATTTGCCAAATTAATCTTATTTCACCCTTAAAAAAACAAATACGCCAACTATCAAAAGAAGCTAGTTTTCTCGTTCTACGCGTTCCACTATTTTCAATTTACGCAAGAATGTTGTCACGTATTGTTTATTTCACAGGAGCAAGGTGTACTTTGAAAAGCAAAACGTTAGTCATTACGTTTTTAGGCTATATAAAGTATAGGTTTACGTAATCTAGGTATACATAATAATAAAAGATCATTCGGCAGGTCGAAGCAAACTTTAGCAGTGGAAGCCTTTTCAGACAAGCCGGTAAAAACTTGGGGTGGATGGTTCACCAGTTCAGTGGGACATAAGAGCTAGTCTTGAAAGCTGGGGATTCATTCAGTAGCCTTCAACTTAAACGGATCTTGCTCCAGTGAAAGAAACTGGCAGCAGTTCATATCTATCTTTTATGTGTTGTGTGGTGGGGGCGATGTTCGAATCATTGCTTAGCAACTAAAATATAACTACATTATGCTACATGCCATGGTTGTGTGTCGAGAATCAAACGTACCGAAATTTACTAAACAATTAGTTAACCTGCTAGCGCAGTAACAAGAACGTATTACACTGTAAATGCACTTCAATTCCATGCCAACGGGTCTCCGTAACGAGAAATTAAATGTAGCGTATTGTGAGATGGTTTCTATTTAATTCTAGAGCCAAGCATTTAGTTCTGTTATTTGTCGTTATTTTATTTATAAATACTACCACTTTGCTACCGTTATCATTAATACATACTGAGTGAAACATCTGAATAGCAGTGAAATAACAGAAATCAGCCCTTTACCTTATTTTGTAGGAAATGTAATTAACCCGTTAAGTCATAAACAGGCAACATATTGTTACCATAGTGGAAAAGAGGGGGGGAAAAAACAAAAAAACATACTTGGACAAAGAACAATTCCAACATTAAACCCACTCTGCATGCCACAAATCCTAGACAAGCAGCGACGCACGGCTCATACAGTATAAAAGAATTAAAATAAGACTAAAAACGTAATCAGGCAACAGTCCTAATGAGTAATGTCTTGCAACAATAGTTATGTGTTCTCCCGACCCCTGACGTGTACAAAGTTTTCTTCAGAAGTTAAATGCAATGACCACAGCAAAGTTATACCACAGGTCCATACAGTCATGGGGACAACAGGAGACTCCCTGATACTTGACTGAGATTGAGTCCTGTTCTTACCTTAAAGTTGCAACGAGAAAAGGTGTGGATCAGAACAGAAGACAAGCTTACATCTGTTGGATGCCTAGTTAGCCCGATACCCATGTACAACCAAGAGTCAATAAAACTGGGTAAATGACCACAGGTCACAACAGAACTCACCATCTACAAAGGTACAGAAATGCAACACATACCGCCCCAAGTAGATTTTCAGGCATGCGAGTGTTAGCAAAGACATATTAGATGTAATATCTGGCGTTTTCACTGCAATGCCAACTTGCCAAATCCTGAGGGCTTTTGCAAGAAAATTGCTTGAGATTTTTCACAATGCATCCATCTGCCGCTTTCAGGAGTGGCCTGGCATGGCAGCAGGCTGGTCCAACATGACCCTGTCGAACCAACTCTGCTAATCATCTAGCATGAGGGCTTTTTCCCCCAGACAATTTCACTTGCTTCCGCTTAGCCAAACCCAGCCAAAGCAGAACTGACAAAACAAATAGCTATTCACCAATATAAACTTAACTATTCCAAGTACCAATTATAGGCTTCTTTTTGGTAACGCTAGGTTAAAGTATTTTTAAACATAATTGAAATAGCTCACAATTCAGTCAGCCCCCCCAGCACTTAAGGTCAATAGCTGTGTACGGAAAGAGAAAATTGTCACGAGATTTGTTAAATAATGAAAACTACCCTTTTACATTTAGTACATTTTATTATAATTCAATACTATTTCTCATGTTGGCAAAATTCCCTATTTGAAATGGTATTTGTATGGTTTAGTTCTTGACTTATACTTTGCTGTAACACGCACATTGGTGCATAACCTCAATTCTGACTTCCCATACAAGTTGTAGCAGAACAATTTGAATTAGTTGTAGAAAGGCTGTCTACCATCCTTACAGGCCAGTAATCTGAATGTGTGATTTATACACTTCACATAAAAAAAAAACAAAAAAAAACACTAGGTCATGATCCACTGCTTTTCTTCGTTGCAACTTGAGATTTAAGATTGGCATTAATTAAATATGCATTTGAATCAACGCATTCAAAACATTAACAGGAACTCTTATTTATGTGCAATGAGTGACTTCATTGCATTTAGTCTCAGAAGAGCCTACACTGTAGTTTGTTTTCTTTGTGTGCCTTTGCCCAGAAAGTCTTTCAGGATTTTTCTTCTTTCAGAGTCAAATCTTTGTCTCCATCTCAAGTGTCCTTTGTCTTTGCACCTCTTAATTCATACGTGAGTCTGCAGCCTGGCCTCTATCCAATGGTGATACCAAAGCCACACTGGAACTTGTTCTTCTTGTGGTTCAGGAAGGCGCCCAATGCAAGGGAGAGGGGCAAGGGGATCAGCTTCTTCTCTAGGGTCGCGCCGACCACCCAGTTACTGTCTAGTGAGCCTGAGGAGGAAGCAGATGAAATACAAGTTAAAGCGACGTCCACTACCACGCAGTCCAACATAAATTCCCCAGTAGAAACAATGGCCTGTGTTCTGTGTGTTGTTTCTAAAGTGTAGGAATGGTAGCTTCGTGCTGTGCCATGCCTTTAAAGAGCAGGTTTGCTTTGGGTAAGTCCAACTGGTATCCAAAGGACACGCTTGTGTCCTGCATCCGTGTGCTAGCCTCAAACTCCACCCCGACCTGCAGCTGTGAACAAAAGGAGCCGAGTCAGGTCTATTAACGTATGTTACGGTTGACATGAGAATTCACATGCAGGAGAGAGAGGAATGCCAGCCAAAGAAAAATTACAGCTAGACACTACTGTAAAAATAGTAAAATCCAGAGCACACTGTGTCCACAAACTACTGGTCAAGTCAACTACAGGTTAACACTGCAGCATCACCTGCACTGGGACATGGACCCTTGTCCTCAGCACTAAAAACAGGGTTACTGGGATATACAAAGTATAAAAATTTTAAATAATTTTGATTTAAATTAATACTTCTTCATGAAAAGGAACGACTAGAACATTCTAGTAAATAAACAATTGTCATATAAAAAAAAACAAAAAGCAACACAGTCCCTGCACCATCAATGGGAGAGTAAAAAATGACAGTACCTGGTCGTTTGCTTTGTGGTAGTATGAGGCGTGTGCCCCAGCGCCCCCTAGTGTCAGTGTAGCAATGCAATTACTTCCTGAGGGAGAGAATATAAATCTTATCAGGGGCAGCAGGTTTTCTTGTTTTCTCTCAGCTTTTAATTGTTATTCTATATTTTTAGCTGTAAATCAGTCAAACTGTCCCAATTAGTAGATATGGCTTTCAAACTTAATGGGACCACAGTAAATAAGGACATCTCTACCACAGTAAGATCAGTAAGTTAAATTTACAGCATTTAACTCAGCAGTGGACGGGTATAATAGTACAATGTTAAACAGTAGTGGTTACAGCAGGCGAGGTATAAAACTAAAGGTACTCTAGTTCAAGGAAATCGATAATCAATAATCTGGCTAGATTAGAATACTGCATCCAGTGAATTTGGAGGAGCACTGACTAACCAAAAAATCTATCCATATGAAATTTCAAAAAGAGTGATACTAAATGTAAAATGCTAAACAGCATGAAATCTCTCACGATAACTAGTGTCCCCCCCCGCCCTTGACAAAACAGAGTTTGATTCCACTCACAATAACCGCAAAATATTGAGTATAGTATAGTTTGCATGGTCTTCCGAGTTTTATGATGAGTTAGAAGTGACATTTCATGGAAACTGATATACTTGGACACACATATAAAGCACTTACATTTTAGCTAGCATTAGACTTAAACTATACATTTGATTGATAGGACCGTTTTATATGGTGACCTGTGCATCTGCTTGGTTAAAAATAAACTATGCAGCAATGAAACGATCATTTAAATTTGATGTCCAGAATCATGAATGGCAGCGCTGAAATAATACACGCAATAGGCATGATCCAAAACAGGAGATGGCAGTTTATACATGAAGCTCAATCAGGTTTCATCTCAGAAATCGCAAACCACTCCTTTCAGGTGAAAAGTTGTACGTTTACGAACACCATTCCTTAAATTACATTACACCAAAAAAAAAGCGAGAGGGGTCTACAACTATTTTAAATATTATTAAACAGACTACGAGTTTTTAAATGTTCGACTCTTTTTGAGCTTTACATATTCACACCCATGACATTGTGTGCACTTATTCCACATGTGATGGAGGGTGCAATCGGTCTCACCTGTGTACCTGCCGGCCATGGACATGACCATGCCCTCCTCTCCAGGTCTCCTGTGATAGACCAGCTCCCCTCCAAGAGCCAAGGACGGTGTTATGGATTGGAGGTAGTGAGTGACTATGATACCTTAAGGACAAACCAAGGGGTGAAAACCCTACTAAAGCCACCATTTTCCTCACCCTCTACTTAAACAAAGCATGGAGACATGGAATATGGAGGTAAAAACAGAATCATATTTGAACCACTGAGTTACATTCTACAATTTATAAATCAGGTGGGAGAGGTAAGCATTGTGTGTGAAGTAAATTAACATGGCCGTTTTTTGTTTTTTTTTACCGGAGCCGACAAGAACGTCAGGGTTGCCGAGGGTGACAGCCGCCGTGAAGTCTTCTCCCCGGTACTCTGCATCACATTGCCAGTTTACAAACTTCTGCTGCTGCGTCTGCAACAAAGCACCACAAATCATTCCGGCTGTCAAACTCATCCCCGACTTAATATTATGTTCTACAATGCTTTTAAGATTATTCATTAGCCTAATGAATAGACATATCCTGAAATGAATGCCATTACAAGATCCCCAATTGACCAATGTCCATGTGGTCAATAACCACTCAATAGAATTCTGAAACCCCTAATGCTTTTTCACCACAGAAAAACACAGCATCTGTTCTTGAAATTTTAGTTGCCTCACAAATTGCAGTAAGAGGCCATGGTATAAATGAATAGCTCTTCAAAGCATTACTTAATCAACGGATAAAAGTTAAACATAGGATACACATATGTATTTAAAAGTTTAAACCCACATATATGTGTCTCAGTTAAAAACATTTTATGAACATTGTATTTGGCTTAGTTACATGACTGGTAAACAAGAGCTTCATATCAAACATTATCCCAAAGCATAGAAATGGGAGGGAAAGGGTGTGAATAACAAAAACTATTACACTGATAGTCCAAAAGGTTTAGTAACTGAATACATAAATAATAATTCACTTTAGCAACCCCC
>JAOVYW010007165.1:0-11004 GCA_025775045.1 Hiodon tergisus
TCCCTGACGGTGAAACGGGCCGACTGGCTCACATCTAAACTGCCACTTCCCTGACGGTGAAACGGGCCGACTGGCTCGCATCTAAACTGCCACTTCCCTGATGATGAACAACCAGCACAAACATACCGCTCTTGTGACTTTAAACAACCCTTCTCCTTGGCAGTAATCTCCAGATAATTCCTATACTCCACCCAGACAGATATAGTACAGATGCAGAGGAACACTAAGAACGCCTTTGCAGCAACCGTGGCAGCTGTTCAAACAGCAGAGTAAATGGGGCCTGTGTTTCTCTCCTACACAATCAATCAGGAGAAACTCCGTATTCTGTCTCTGAGGCATGTTAGGCCTACCCACAGTTTCACTGAAAATATAACCCCCCCCCCGGATGTCGCTGAAGGAGGCGCGCACGCAGCCGCTGCCAGCTGATGCAAGCCCGTGTAACCCGAGAGCTACAGCAGCTGGGTCTGGTTAGGCGAGAGCGGCACGTGCGTGACCTGTGATCGAGCGCTGGGAGCGCCGTGTCGCCGTCTCGGGCAGCCCGGCCTCGCACGATCTCCCAGGGAACCTCGCGCACGTGCCGCTTGCACGTGGTACAACTGGAGTCAGAGAGAACAGGGTTGACTGGCGACCAGCTGTAGTCAGAGGGGGAAAAAAAAAAAAACAACAACACAAGGCCACGCCTGCACTGGCTGCAGCGGCGTTTCACACCCACTAGGGGCTCTTCGTGGCTTCTGTGCTTTCAGTGAACTGGGTTAAAGGTAAAGCTGAAAAGGAGACATGGGGACGGATGGCAGAAAGTTTCAAAGTGCCACAAAAGCCAGACTATCCAGTGGTAGTCCAATGCACAGCATGAGTTCCACACGAACCGAAGAGAACAAAAGTGGTTTGACTAATTGGCTCCAGGACATAAAGCAGTATGTTATTTGCATAAAGCTCATCTGGCGTTTTCTAACCACATGGCATTCGAGGGCCCCAGGCAACAGGCACCTGGTTAATGTTCAAGGCAACCGAGATAAGCAACGGAAGAATTCTCAAGGTTCCAAAAGGATCTAAAGCAGCCAAATGTGCCAAAGTAAACATTGTCACAAAGTTAACCATCGTTTCAGGTCATACGCTCATCCCTTAGGTGCGGGAACAGAGCCTGGAGATAGACTTGAGCTTGCATTAGCAGAGCGCTTTAAACGCCCGTTGTCAGTAGGCTCCACGCCCGGAGCCACCATGACTGTCTTTACTTGGTATAAAACAAGGCAGGTTAGCCAAAAGGTTAAGCTAGTTAAAAAAACAGCTGGAAATGGGCTCTGTTTATGCATTTGATGATTTAGTCGGTGTGACTATTTGTATTTGGTAATGAAGGGATCCACTACCCCCTAATATCACTTCTGCTATAGCATACCCTCCCCCCTCCCCCCCACCAAACACAATGGTGTTTCTCATCTTTTTCCAATTTAAGTTGGAGCATAACCTGCCTGACCCAGCCTGAATGGGTGGGCGGGCAGGCCAGTACGTTTTCCACAAAAGAAAACGAGGCGGGCCAAAAGAGTTATGAAGGCCGGGGTTTGGAGGTGAGAGGGGAGGGGCTCACAGGTGGTTTGATGGCTGTGGAGATGCATATGCTGTCCCGATACCAACCATGTTAGGTGCATGACCGAAACACACATATAAGGGTCTCAAGGGCACTTTGTCTTTGGCACAGATAGGAGATGAGTAAACTCAAATAACAGAGTTCCACGTGCTGTCTGTGAGGCTCAGTCCAAAATTCTGCTTTACCCTTTCCAGTAGAAGGGGTAGACAACATTTTAAAAGGTTATTACATGATCTCATGTCAACACACAGGCAGTTCACTTAACAAATTTAGTTTGTATTCAGAATATTTACTAAACTGATCTACTATGCACAGAGCACAGGGTAAGGATGTTGGTGGCTTAGAAAGATAGGAGAAGTAGAACATCACCTACATATAGTGACCCCCTGGTGCTGCCAGGGGTTCAATAACTAATGCAAAAAGCAGAGGTGATAAGGGGCACTCCCGTCTAGCATCGCGCGTTCAACAGAAACGGTCTGAGCGGAAGTTGTTAGTATGGACTCATTTAATCCTGAACAATACATTTCTGGCAGCAGTCAAACTTCACAAGCCCACTGAAAAGGTAATCCCACCCGGCCCTGTCGAAAGTCTTCTCCGTCTCCAGCGAGATAAGAACTTCTGACTTGGGGACACAGAGACAACATTAGACAACATTAAACAAACCCAGGGGATATAACTGTAGGGGGAACAGGTTCTAGTCTATGGGCCAACGCGTTAACATCAGTGTTTAGTAAATTGATTGGGCCCACAGCCCCAATAAGAGTGATATGGTGGCCTGACGGTGTGTTGGGGGGCTGAGTTTAGAGTAAAAAAAACTACAAAGAAACCATCAGGGGCAGTAACAAATAACTCCTTTGGAAATACAGAAAGGGGAGCCTTATCTCAGAGACAGAGGGGCTTGTAACATTTCTTAAAAACATTATTTTAAGACTTGTTAGATTCTGAAGAACACAAGTGCAACGAAAGTTCTTACGCTGGGCGGTTAACGTTCTTTTTTTTAGGGGATGAGAAAGCCTTACCCAATAATAAGGAAATGTTTTCATGCAAGACGTGTGGCATGTGTGCTTGAGAACAGTCTTTTCATTAAAGGATAATACTTATAAAAATCTGGCCTAGGAAATAATCTGCTCCCTTCTGTCGAAACTAGAAATTATAGTTTATATAACTGAATTCCAAAGAAGAAGAAAAAATTGTGCAAATGCCTCCAGGAAGAGGAAAAGAAAACCCCAACAAATTACAATAAATTTTTAGCAGTGAAGATGTAAGCGTTTTTTATCCCAGCTTGGCTGGCGTAGGGAGGCGTATGTTGGCCAATCACTATACATCCTCAAAGTACCATGGGGGCAGGTACAGTCTTGATTGTCAGTTGGGGTGTATAAGGAGGTGTCGGTTGTGAAAAGTAAACCGAAAATGTCTTCTTTTCATAAAATAAACAAACAAAAACAATATTTTTGATTATATTTTTAGTTGACAGAAGCTAATCAAAAAAAAAAAAAGGTTGTACGCTACCTCGACTGCAACCAAATTACTCTCTGAATGCGACATACAATTCTCTCTGTTTATCCACTGAAAGATTTGGACAGTAACCAATATATATCGGGTGAAAGACTCAAAAGAACATTCTAGCTTAGCCATACGAATCAAATCCTAAACACTGCTCCTAGAATCAGCATTGCATTAGCAACTACAGACTTATAATCTACCGGCGATTACAATCAAAGCAATATCATTGCGAAAATCACTTTAGACCCCCCCCCCAATTGAAAATGTAAAAAAAATGCACCATTTGAAGACAAGGAAACGTCTGAAGGGTATAAATGGGCGCATAGTCAAACTGGGGTCCATCAATCATCGCGCACGAGAGACAACCTCCTGACAAGAGAAACACCACTGAGCCAAAGACTCTAGCCTACAGCTCAGGGATCAATTGAACTGGTCTGACACCCCCTGTACCCGACTCGCTGCCAACGAGCTCCGCCTCACATCCAAATGCACTGTAATAATGTACACCACTAAACTGCCAAGTCATAATCAGGCTACGGCCCGTAGGACAGCAAAACGAACGGGGCATCTTTTTCACATCAACAAACATAGGCCATGTGTGCAGCAGGACCAAGCACGCATGATGCAGCAAGGCTATTATTAGAGATTATGGGCTATTCTGACACGGACAAGCTGCCCACAGCCGGCCCCTGCTAGATTAATTGGAACACCATGTGCTGGGATCGATTTGGGCAGTGTTTCTGAAACTGCCCCGCCGTAACACAAACAGGTGCGTGTTAATAGACAAAAATTCCACAAGCACAAAGCCTGGCAATATACTCTGCGGCTTATACGTTTGGCTCGGAAACATTCAAATCCACAATAAAAAAGAAACGGCTTAAGGGCGACTCACTCCAGTTCAGTTCAATTTGTGGTCCATCGCAAAATACTGCAGTTGTTGCAACCCATGATCACCAAGATATGCCGATGAATCAAGAGCAACCTCTTAAAAATACACCGGTGACCTAGGCCAAGGTTCCCAATCTCCTGTATTCAGCACAGCTCAATTTTAGGCAAGGCTTGCAAACAGGAGCCACAGTTCCCATAACTCTTATTTGGCTCAATCCAAACTTTGATCCTCACCAGCTGTCCAAAGGTCCTCTTTGCCATGCTGAGAAGCCCTTTATTTGGCAGAAGTGAAGTTTGGCGTCACTTTAACAGTGGCCGTTTTATCTGTTGTTGCTTTGAATGATCTATGCCAGGCTGAGCATCGATTAAAGAACAACCACATGAGGATGCGTTTAAAACTGAAAATGTTGGACTTACTGATTATAAGAGAGGGTTAGCTCACAGCAATTCTTCACAATGTTCCATAATTATGCAGTTATTATAGTAAATGTATTTGATCAATGCAGACAATACAGGCCTTTTTGAAATAATACCAAGGCCTGAATAGGCACCCTTATTCCTCAGTAAACCCACAAGGGTATGAGCAGGGCCCTGGAATTTGACCCTTCACAGCCTCAGCACAAATAGCCCTTGCAAGAAAACACGAAGGCTGCCTGGTCTGTGTGCCAGGCCGGGCTGCGGGAGGACAGAGGAGCGGTCTTGGCGGGCCGGCGAGTCGGAAAACCTCAGGGCAGGGTGGACAGCCCAAGGGAGAGCCATGTTTACCATGTCTGGCCCGAGGACCCACAGAAGGTCTGGCGTCCCGTCCCGTTCACCAGCCACTGTGAACTGCGCCGTCCACAGCCGAAAAAGACCTAAAGGAGTGTGGCACACCTGAAAGCCTGGGCCGGGACAGACGTTAAAATAGACACCCGGCGGATAACGGGCCCTGTGTCGCGCTCTCAGTCGCTGCTTTGTCCCGACGCGAAGCCTTCTCAGCTGACTGACGTGCAGCAGGTTACCGCAAGGCTTTTGAACTCAATGGGAGCATTGACTGGTCTCAGTGCCGGGGCTGTGATAGGGCCGGTCATAAGCACGTCAGATTCTCCTGACTGCTCATTCCGGTCATGAGGATTAGGTTTTGCTTCTGACGCAGGAAATGACCCTGAAAGAGAAAAACAACTCTTTTCGGCCGTGTTCCGCGCGTTTGGCTAGCGCACCAACAGGCCCCGTGCTTGAAGATAATGTGAACAGATGGCTTGATAGATTAATAAACTTCCAGTTGGATTGTACATTGTTGAGTAAACCGGAGCAGTATTGAAATGGGCATCAACACAACTTCTGTTAGTTTGGGCAGGCCTCCAGCCACTTGGCACGAATGCGCACTGGAGAAAATATTCACCAGGTAAATCGTTATGCAACGTGACACCACCGCAGGTTTAAAACCAAGAGGAAAAAGAAGAAAAGAACATTATCCTGTCTTATATCCCAGTTCCTGACCCTTAAGGCCATCGAAAGAATAATATCGAAAGGATAAACGGTAACACGGAAAAGGATAAATCAACCAGCCGGACTTGGCAAAGAACAGCGAACGCCACTGGACGTGGGGAATAAAAGAAGACCAGGACGTCACAATGTTCTTTTCTGCAAGAGAGCCTTGCAGACCCCAGTCCGGTTGGGGCAGACGGCCCTTCTGTTCGGCTTCCCATCTGGCAGAAAACAGGGAAACAACGGCGCGTTACAACGTAACGCCTCATTACAATGGCCAATGACGGCAGCTCTCACGCTGATCCCAGGCACAGCAGTCAGCGTGCACTGCTCAGGAGAGGAAATGTGACCTATATATTGTAAACAAGAAACAAAAGGGACAATGCAAGCCGTTCTTTGCCCCGTCACCCTCTCTGGTCACAGCGTGTACCAGGCGGAGACACTGCTGGGGGACTCTAGTGTGTCGACCGCTCTCCGCCCCCGAAAAGTGGAGCCCACCGAGGCCCGCACAGCTGATGTGACAGCACACCGCGAGATGACAAAGAGGCGGTTACAGTCTCCACTTCCCGTTTCTCTCCGTCTTCTATCACAGCACTCACTGACTGGCTTAAGCTCGAGGACGCCAACAGTCGATAACATCAGAAATACACCCACTATGAATCTCTCTCTCTCTCTCTCTCTCTCTCTCTCTCCACCCTTTTAAATCAAGTTTTCTGTCATCCGTCAAACTATTTTTTTAGAGAAATGTCTTACTAGTTCCGCTACTCATATTTCACTCAGACATAACAATACACAAAACTCCACTTCACTGCTTAAATTCACAGTAAGGGGGAATTTATATCTGTAACAAGAATGAAAGAGCAAATGAAAAATCCTTCTGCATGCAGACAAAGGGACTTTATTTTGTAACATGAGATCTGGACCCGTTTGTCCAGCAAAACAGCTTGACAACCCGGGTTCCTAGTTAATTTCAGACGACCGTACTGCTGCTAAAAGTTCTGGCACGAGTCGTTCTGCCCTTAATGGCCTGTGCCTTTTCCCTAAAATACTAATTAACTAAATTCATATATTTGTCTTTCCCCCTTTGGTAGTAACAACTGATCAGGGTACAGCACAACCACTTAGATGAGAAACAAAACAGCGCAGACACAAATTACGAGCAAAAATCGGGATGTTTACCAAGTTGACAAGAGACGCATGTCTAATATCAATAAAAAAATAAATGACTGATGGGCTATTTACTAACAGCTTCTTTGTTAATGCAAACATACTTCACACCCCTCACAGACAAACCCACCTTCTTCCTCTTGCACTGGTGTGAACTCAGTCACCCAGATGTTCACATTAGTCATGTATGGTACGGTTTTTCACACACCGAGGCAGAATAGTGCACCCCACCCCCACTCCACGCACCTCCTACAAAGGAGGCAAATTCACAACTCACATAGCAACAAGCCCTACGATGCGATTGGCCAGGAGGCACCCTAATCCTGTCAAGCGAGTTTCCTGTCAGTTTGCCAGCAGAGGCAGTGAACGTCATTCCTCCTTCTGTATTTCTGAATTGCTACTCTGTACATTGATGGCGAAGTTTTAAAAAGTACAGATGCCGCACTTGCCAGTTCTGTCTCATTAAGATCTAGCGAGTAGGGATTGAGAGGGGAAAAAAATAAAAATTAAAACAGAAAACAATTACAAAAATTACCTCAATGGAAAAACTTGAGCTGATATATTCCTTTCAGCTGTTGAGGGAATATATAAATAAATAAATCTAAATGAAGGCATTTTATGCAAGAATGTAAAAGGGCATCACATCAGATTGTTTGTTGGTCTAAAATTTTCAAATTTCCAAATTATTTAACTTGAGATCATCCTGCTTCCATAGGTAAGTATTAACAATGAGCTATCTCTCTCTTTTGAGCAATCACGTGAGGCATCCTGTAAGGACTGCATCACTTTCAACACAGCAACCAGTGGACCTTTAGACTGGACTCCAGCCATCTGGGCCTCCACCCCTCTCCTCCGGATATCACAATGTTTTGGATTTTCTCTCAACTCCTCTCCTGGAGGGAATCACACACTATGGACATTAGATTGTTTAATTCAGCTCCTAGTGCCGGCCAGCGGAGGATGGGCTCGCCCATTAAGCCGGGTTCCTCTCAAGGTTTCTTCCTGCCAGCCTGGGGAGTTTTTCCTCTCCACTGTTGCCACTGGCATGCTTTTGGGGGGGGGGGGGTCAGGCCTGGGAAATATTGTATTGCTCTTTATTGTAAAGCATCTTTGGGATATGGAAACGTGAAAAGTGCTTTATAAAAATTAATTGATTGATTGATCGGTCTAAGAATTAGTTGGTTGTAACTTAAGTGTTATTTAAAGCTGAACATTCATAATATACAGCATTTGACCAATAAGTGCATAGCCTTCCTTATATAGCAACTTATCAGTTAATTAAAAATATAATGTATACATACATATATATATATATATATATTCATAAAAATGGTGTAGAGTTTACATACCTCTGCCCTGTTTTTCAGAAGCCATGATCTGCTACAGAAGTGTCAAATCTTCAGTTCTGCAGACTGAGTCCCATTCAGTGCTTGATTGTGGGCACATGAGGTTGCAGAGAAGAGAAGAGACGAGAAACACAACAATGGAAAAGAGTTAGAGTGTCTGCATGCCATTTTATACTGCAAAACAGGATAAGCGTTAAGGCTGCAGTCCGATCCACGATGGCACAGACAAAAGCTCACTTTGAAGTTTGCGGAAAAACACCCACTGACTGTGAGAACCGCGCTGGAGGGCTGCTAGTCTGCCCCCATCAGAAACACAGGCAGAGCCCATTCTTCTACTTATTCAAATTGCTCCCTCAGCATTCACACGCAGTAAACTGGCATGGACACAAACGCCAGCCTGAATCCCTCCTCCACCCTTACCAGATTTGAAACACCAACCATTAAGGCCTAAATTTCAAACAATGGGAGGTTTCAGGTGAGGCGGGGGGGGGGGTGTGATTTAAATGAAACGAATGTGATAACAATGCACAGCTGAACGCACACAAAGGCAGCACAGCCACAGGGCAACCTCCCAGGGCTGGCCCTGCTTTACAGAAACCCTACACTGCCCGATTGGCTCCGTGCCTCACCCCCTTCGCCCGATTCGGGAGCTCGCGTTTCACGAACGAGGTCACAGACGGCCCTCAGAAAGCGGGCTTTGGTGATAGGAATCGGTTTTAGTTATTTAGCGAGGGGTTTAGTTATTTTCGCCAGACCGCAGCTGGTCTGAAAATCACAACCTGTTGTCATCCCGATTTCCGATTACGCAACTCTCGGTACAGCGATCCTCAGTGTGTGGCCTAGGTGCTAAGATCCCTCAGCAGCGAGGGATCGCTCCTGCTGACTGCTGCAGATGGGGGCTGTTTGCCCTGCACCAGGCCCTAAAGGGAGCCCCTCAGAGTGCTGTACCACCTGTTCGGATGTTCACTGCATGTTCCATTTCACTGGATGAGCTAGATCTCTCTCTGCCAGGCCAGGCCAGAGGCCAAAGTGTTCAGCTTCCTCTTCACGGACGTCTAAGCAGCTAACACAAATTGAGCAACCTCAACAGAGCTGAAAAGGGCACATTATCAAATACAAAGTGTCTCAGCCTTGACGGTGCCAACACCGGCTAATCAGCTGAGGATAAACAAACCTGCATTTAAAGAGCACTGTGAGGGACTCTGCTGACGTAGCAAATCAGATTCGTTCCATCAGGGAATCCCTCGCATAGAACACACAATGGCTGCTTCTTTTTTTAAATCACAAATCAAAACGGTGATAAAAAGTCACTGTCCTGTTTGCTCAGGACAGATCACTGGTCACACCCTCCATAGTTACAGCTGATTCTTTTCTCATCGTAGCTGTTCAGAATCCCTGTATTTCTAAGAGGTACACATGTGGGTGCACATTTACATTGCTCATACATTACCTTACATAAAACAATGTATTTTCAAACTGGATTATGCAGGTTGGAAAATAATAAGGCTGATCACACAACGTTACCCCACTGAGGTGAAGTGGCCTGGGTGAGATCTCCCAGTCTGAGTGACAAGAGCAAACCCGCAGCAGCCATAAAGGGGAGCGCACAGGCAAAGGTGGTAACGGCTCCGCTGCGATTGGTCAGGTCACGCTCCGGATCAAGGATACTGCGGCATAAGGCTGGCAAACGAACCGCGCGTTGTTTAATCAAGCAAGAAGACCAGAGACAGCGGCCTCTCGGACGGGCAGGCGGCGTAGCGCTGAAGCACCGGCTTTGTCCTCAATTCCAAGAGCAAATGACGCACATTTAGTAGAGAGGACAGCTGCACACTGGGCAGACAGCACACTGAAATACACCGACTAGGGCTATAAAAACACCTCGTATATTTAACTCTGAATAGTCGAATGTAACGCAGACACTTTTAACACTCCAGTCTTACGTTGTTGTATGAAATATTCTAAGACTAATAGGTGCGGCTTAAAGCATTGTATGTACCGGGGTTCCCGAGTAGCTCAGCTGGTAAAGGTGCAGCTCAGACGGAGTCCCTTTACCCCAAGGGTACAGGTCTGAATCTAGACTACTTCCCTGCTGACCGTGAATGGAAGTCAATGAGCGACGGAGCATCCCGGGAGGTAGTCGGTGGGGGTTCTCTAGGCGCCTCCCTTAATTGTGACCCCTGTGGAAATTCAGGTGCCTGCAAGTTTTCAATGTTGACAGGGAGAGCCTGTGTTACTATATGTGCTGCATAGCCTGCCGTGTGTTGTATGGCCAACAGTTCAAAGGAGGGCACAAAATGCCAGCTAAATACTTCTGCATTGTCCCTGTGTATTGTTGCTGGGAGCCAAGACACAATAGCCAATATTAAATATTTTAGACAAAAGATTTTTTTTAAGTGTAATAACTACATACTATACACTATGATTTATAGTTAAATACATTATTCTGCATCTTCCCGTTTCAACGTTTTAAACGATTAATACAGATTAAATTTTGATTTTAAAAATGTCCACCTAGAACCTCGACATTGTTCATTAAATCCCCCAATATATACATAAGCAGAAAGATTCATTACGTCATCGATCCACTGGCAAACTGAAAATATGAGGCTGTTGACAAGATCAAACATTAAGAATGGCCAAAATAATGACATCACTGACATCCTACTCACAGAAACATCCTGAGGTTAGAGCTGCGTGATACTGATTCCCTGGAGTTCTGGGTAGTATAAAAACACCAGTCTCCTGAGGACTCGTGTCTGGGATTTAATCACTTGGCAGGACTGTCCACTGTGTGCTAACCACAGCCCCCGGCTTTGCCAAGAACTATACACAAAAAATAGAGGGTGTCCGTTTATTGCATTGATCCCAGTGGTTTAAGAAACATATTGGTCTGAAA
This sequence comes from Hiodon tergisus, assembly GCA_025775045.1. Taxonomy (NCBI): domain Eukaryota; kingdom Metazoa; phylum Chordata; class Actinopteri; order Hiodontiformes; family Hiodontidae; genus Hiodon; species Hiodon tergisus. Next base: position 10,850 of record JAOVYW010007165.1, read on the forward strand.
GGTGTCAAAAAAGCCAACACCACAGCTCGACTTGAGGATTCACAGAAGAAACCGATTGAAAGAGAAAATAAAATAATGTCATCACGGTGCACTAACAGGGACGCTAATTGGCGGACTAATATTAGAACCCCCTCTCTATCCTTCTTTTGTGGTCG
>JAOVYW010007167.1:0-11004 GCA_025775045.1 Hiodon tergisus
GCAATACAGGTAAATTATATTGTGTGGTACTGCGTGACTTTGATTAAAAATACTTAACATTTCTCAGTTGAACAACATCAAAAATACAAAGAAACCCCCACCCCACCCAAACGCTGTTAAGAGTGTTCCCCGCGTTCCTCCACAACTAAGCCCAGCAGGTAATCCATTAAGTACAGGAGTAGTAATTAAAAAGAAACCACTTTCATGCATGGCTGCTGAGCCACCCCTGTACCGATCGGATGCTATTGTATAGATTACAATGAACTGAGGAAAAAGTGGAAAAGGACATAGCCACATGCTATTCTGTTCTACCTTTAATATTTATGGAATTAAAGGGAGAGGAGAAATTACAAACCTTTGCTCTCTAAACTGGCTTGTAGCCCTAGATGAGAGAATTGGTGGAAGTGACAGCTTGATTCATCAGAACCCTCAATGTAGCAGACACCTATGTTAAACTCATTGAGTCAGAGGACAATGGGAATCATATGGCCTCTATTGTATTCTCAAGAAATCACACTGGAACTCATTTCAAATTCAACTTTGACATTTTGCTGTTTATATTTCAGACTCATTGTTATTTTTTAAACTCTCATCTTCAACTAGATCCTTACACTGAACAGACTCACAGGTGGGGGGGTTCAACACTGCTAATATCCATACATATTAGTTCATTATCATGGAAATGCATTTTTTCCCACAACCGTAAAGAGAGATATATTTTCCTGGTCATCAAAAACCAGGAAAAATTCTGCTTGGAATTCTTGTGCAAGTTACATATCACAAACTCCAATGGATACCTCCAATGATGTAATCGGCACTACGTTTGTTATAGCTGGGTGGCGGAGTCAAAATCAAGCCATGATTTCTCACATGGTGATGACTGTGGCATTAAGTTTTTGTAACACTGCATACTATCTGAACTGAGGCAAAAATTCTTATTCAATAGACAGACTATGGAGAATTACCCATAATGATTTAGATAAGTGATAAAAACAGACCTGCAAACATGCACAAAATTTATGGAAAAATATATATGGGAAAAAACTGAAAAAAGTGATAGTTGCAACAGTTTTATATTTAAGACTTTGTTTTCCATTAATCTAAATTAATGCAACGATGTAGTATTTCCGGCTTTTCAGGTAATAAATCCCTTTAAAAGAAAGGAAAGAGTTGGACTCACCAACATGAAAAAACAGGTTCCTAATGAATCCTTCTCTAAACCATATTCTAAAAACAGCTGGTTCCGGTAAAACATTTTTAAAGGGTTAAATCTGTGCTGTCCTCCCACTTTTTTGTTCTCTTTCAGTGAACAAAACAAATGTCTTCGTTTTCCTCACGCAAGCACGATTTCCCCCTTAAAACAAATTTCATTCCAATTTAGTGGCTTCCATTAACATGTGTCCCCATGCCGCATTGATTTACTGCAGTTATCAAATACATATTGCCAACGAAGTGAGACATGCAACCTTTCATTTTCAAGCCATCGCCTTCCAAATTCGACATGGTACATTAACAAGAAAAATGACCGCATTGACGGAGCCGGGAAACGGTCTGTGTCTTCGAATGACATTTCGTTTTTATTTCACTTTCATTGCTAAACGTTAGGCCTTGGTTAGTGGTGCACTTTGACAACCACGGACGGATGCCAGGTAGCCTATGTGCGTTTTCAAAGTCAAGCGCAACTCAGCCTTTCAAGGCTTTGAAATGAATAGTTAACCTATGGACCAATGCATTCATATTCACATTTCTTTACTGTGAATACTGTTTTTTTGAAATACAAACATTAACACACCAAGGTATGTTGATAAATTCTTTATCATGCTGAGATGATAGAGATCAAGTTTCTTGTGCTGAGAACATCAGCTGTGTAAGGAATAAAGACATGTTAATTAAAAACAAGTACTGCAAAAATGGAAGTTGTTGAAGAATGATATTTTTGATTTTGATAGTGAGGAATTCAATAAGTTCATTTTTTTAGTAGCACGAGTTGGGCCACAAGTCATAGTTATATAACAGCTATAGCAGTTTCATTATTGAAACGATTTTTAGTCCTTTCCAGTTTACACCTTCTCTGTTTTTGCCAAATTTTCTTTTTTCTCGATAACAAGTTGATACAGGTTTTAAAGTTCTATAAGCGGGTATCTTTGTTAGTGTTTCCATAAAGTTTCGTCTCCAGTTTCTTGTCATTTAGTCTGCTGGAAAGGGGACCGAAGTCTGTTCTTGTGTTTCACTGCTTAGGTATGTTCATGTCGAAGTTCTTTTTTACAAAAAGCATGACAATGCAGACACTAGGCATTTCATGTGTGCCTATGCTCCTGGAATACTCTGGAGTTTGTAACAATTAAATATATGGAATTGAAAAGTTTAAAAAAAGTGAATTTTTTTTCTTTCAGTCTTTTTCTTTTAATTTGAATTAGATTTAGAGGATGAACATATAAACCCATAACCGTAATGCTCTACTTGAACACTCTTCTATGTAGCCCATACAACATTCATAATCCTTTACAACTATTATAAACAAATAAATAAATAAAGTATTCAAAATGACATAAACGGCAAATTCATAAGAATTCGTTATGTTTGAGACAGCAGTTGTTACAGCACTTGTTATAATACATGTGACATAGATTGATTCCTCCAAAAAATTGCAGAATGTTGGGGTAAAGTTATTTAACACATATAAATAAGAACTTCTTGTTCTCAAGCTTTTTGTTGTTTGATGTGGACTGCCTAAATAAAAGCAAGTGATTTTGTTCAATATACAGGATGTCTTTACAGGTTTCTTTATATATTATAACATGTGCATAACTGCTCTATAAGGGATTTAGTTAAATATACAGGATGTCTTTACAGGTTTCTTTATATATTATAAAATGTGCATAACTGCTCTATAAGGGATTTAGTGCAATATAAAAATGAAGTGACATAAGTCTATCATATGTCAAACCTTTATTCCATTGTCGTTAATTGTGTCACGGACTGTTCTGGCTGAAACAGAGACTTATTGCACATTCATAACAGCTCTATGAATGATTTTGTGCAATTCAAATGAAAGGAAAGGCTGGGAAAGATTAATAGGTGTTAGTTAGATAGGATGAATAGATGTTAGCGCCAGCTGATGTACCAACTATTTCCTATGGTCTTCGAATTAAAAGACACTAGGCAATGTGTGTGGACTAAACATCTATTCTACTAAATTCCATATTTCTAATTATGTCAACTGTGACATCAGAACAAAATATATGTCATGCCCAATGTGTCGTAACACCAACCGACACTTTTCATCTGCACAACGACCTTGAGGATACCTTGGGACTGATTTATTAACAGTTACAGAGGCTCTTTGGTCTGTTAATGCTGCCCCTTTCATTCATTCTGATAATCATTTACCTGTGGAGAGTTACAGTATTAGGGACTTTGAAACAACATATCCTCCTGTTCACACTGCGAGAGATATCAGGCTTTATCCTTAAGTGATTTCCCACCAACCTATTTAACAACTCATAACAGGTTTCCTGGAGTGTCTCCACTTCTTGCAGACTCTCTGCAGATATACCAAAGTGCTCTTCGGCCGCTACTCAGAAACCAAGCTGTGTAAATGACATTCTTGATATTGAGCATTGCTTTTTTCATAGGATACTTGGAGCAGCTTTTAACATAGGACTTCTAAAAACCCTAGTCATGTGACCATATATCAGTAGGTACAGTGGGTTTCAATGACTGATGGTTGCTTAAATACTTCTGTACTGTAAAAAAAAAATATGATTTATGATTTTCATCTTATTGGGCCTCTCCCTCACATTTTTCTTTCCATATAACAGTATTTCAGATGCATTTAGGATTTCTATACTAAATTGCTTCCTAAAATATTTTTGCCACCATTTCTTTATTTAACCCTGTTGTGCATTTCACTATATATTGTACTCGTCTTTCTAAACTTTAATTTTGAGAATTTTGTTTAAATATTACATCACTAATTAAATTAAAACATAACTGTCCTATTTTAAAAAAAATTGGCTATTCCCACTCGACAAAATAAAAAAAACATGAAGAAGGTGCAGTATGACCTTCCAGCTGTTTCGCTGTGGCGCTGAATAGCCTGAAGATTTTTTGTTGAGAAAAACAAAAGGATATCAATCTACATGCTCAGGGGTATGTACACAGTCTGTCTGTATGCAGTCTGTCTGTATGCAGTCTGTTGGCATTTCTGCCTTTCCTACCTAGCTAGCTGCTTTGTCATCGCCGTGGAGATAAATAGTTAATTCCCAAAGTTAGCTTGGTATTATAACGATGGGTGAAAACAGCAGCTTTTATTATGCATAGCAGCTAGTTTCCGCTATCTTATCATATTTTCAAAACACACAGTATATAGCACAGGCACAACCTCGACTAACTCACTCCCTTGTACGTCAGACCCTCAACCCACCATGATGTGGCTATTTGCATCGCAGACTGTATATATATATATATATATATATATATATAATAGAGAACAGACTATATATATTTATCACAATTACAGTTCTTCATCTGTGGGATTCGGCTGTGCTTTAATAGTTTGTCCCCTGGTAAATGATAAGGACATGCAGTCAAAGAGGAATATGAGAGATACAGGAATTACAGGAGGAGCACATTCATGTGAAAAAGAGACAGGCGCTATTGGAAAGATGAATGGTTGTTGTAAAGCTAATGAGGGGTTTACAATTGGAGAGTTTCTTTGCAAAAGTTACAATGTGTTATTCATAATATAAGAATGAAAATTCAGGCTATACTTTTTTATGTATAGAAGTATATAAATAGAATTGATTTAGGGAGGTGGCATCACATGCTTTTATGCACAGTGCCTATTACACACACATACACACACACACACACACACATTCATCCATTCAGGACCAGCGATGTTAGATTCCTGATTAATGGAAGGTTTTAGTCTGCTGGGGAGAGGGGAGTGTGTATGGAAATAGATCAAGAGAATCAGAACCAGATATCTCCTCCTCTTTTCACCCAGGCAAACAGCTTAATCAGAAGAGCATATGCATGCTGTCGCTTCCCTCTCTAAAACTTTGTAATTTCTGTCCCTTTACTAGCTTGATGTATTATGGCTGGGACCACGTGAGTCTGGGGTTCAGCCCATTTCATCTTCCTAAATGACTCCCTATCCATTTATCCCCACTCTGAGTTATTTAATGAAGGCTGTATATTTTTAGTCTGACAGTGCAGGAGACAAGATAGAGAGGGGGAGGGGAGGAAGTTATTGGTGGCATCTGTGCGGCTGCTTGCTTGATATGAAGCACAGTTAGTTATTAAGCATTGCAAAGGTTGTCAAATTCCATACCCTGTCCCTCAACTCCATACAAAGGGAGCCAAACATTGCAATTAGCATTCTATATTTCTAGGCCATGGTATAATTTTTGTGGGTACATTGTTTGGTTCCAAATTTCATCATTCCAATCGGGTTTTAGTTTTTACACTGTGAAATGTGAATATAACGACATTGTCAGAACAACTTGCCAGATAAGTTTGTGTGTCTGTTGTTTTTGTATATGTGGTTGAGCTGTCTTTATGGAGTCCCTGTGTCTCAGGGATTCAGCAGGTATCCAATTATCTCACCTTCTGTTATCATAAAAGTATACTTTGTCTGTGATTGCATCTGTGGGAAGAAAATTATGCAAACACAGAATATTGAAAGACAGACACTGACAAACAAATAGGTGGATGAATCTCAGTGGGTGGTTTTCTGAAAACAAATTCCATCCAGTAAAGCACGCTACTCAGTATGATGTAGAATACTTTTACTTTGCAGGCTAAAGTTAAGCACTATTAGTCTACAATGAGGGTTACTGATGACCGTATGTAATTAAATAAATTGTTGCAGGGATGAAAACATCATGGTATCTCAAATTCCCACATGTAAAACCAAGGTTTATGGTGATATTATATTCAGTGCAAAGTAATGTGTGCTATTCAGGAAATACATAGTTGTTGATGTTTGTTTGACATTGACAAATTTGGCACTTTTTTCTCCATTCTTCTTTAGTCTTCTGAACTTCAGAGAGCTTACAGAATTACACAAGTTATGCAAAAAGTTTATTCAGAAGTAAACTGGATTATGCCTGCCTTGTGCATAAGGAATCCACTGTTTACAGACCAGCATTGCTGTTTTACCGAAATATTTAATATCTGTTTCTAACTATAGGTTCGAACAGATTTTCATCCATTTGCCGCACGTTGGTATTATTAAAGCAGGTGTGCAGACAGTGCTTGATATGTGTGCAGAAATGGAACGGAGATCGGCTGTCATATACACCAGTTGTACTGCAGATTTTATCAGACCTAACTGGGGTTAGGGACTGCGCACTGGATCTGGCTTAGTATGACAGCCTTAGTCGGCTTCTAGTAACATTAGCATATCCCCAGTGTAAGATAAAGCAGGAACCACATGTATCAAGGTTAAATGTATATATAGTGCAGTTTCTTTAATAGCTAACAAAGAATCCCCTGATAAAATTTGAGTGTTTGAGAAATGTTTTAAAACCCACACCAATCAGATTATGCTGCGAACATTTCATTGGCATGACTCACAACTGAAGTGTTTCCAATGCAAAAACAGATGCTTACACAATGGATTGCAATAACATAATAAATACATAAAGTAGAGGCTGTGAGTTGCACTCAGTATTCTCAGTTGTGCTCCTCATCACTGCGTGCCCCACGGGTTGTAGCAGGGGGCTACATATTTGGAGCTGTGTGGCCCTCCCCTTGGGGCTCAGCCAGTTCTCTGAGTCGACCATATTTAGAAAACATGGGTGGCTGGTTGCTGTTTTATTGAAGAATGCAACCCTCGTTTGGTCATATTTTTTACAGTGTAAGACAAAGTGCATTAGTATCGCAACCTCTCCTGTCTAACTTTGACCATGCAGTGTCTCCTAATGATACTGTATTGGCAGAGTGACAGTAAAATCCTGAACCAGGGGTCTGCATCTTCTTCGTGACTTGAAGAAGGGGTTGTGAATGCTATTCATAGCTACCCCTGAACACAGGTCACGTTATGCTTGCGTATCAGAACTCATTTATTTCGGACTTGCTGACGTCATGTTGTTTTTTGGAAAAATAGCAGTGGAAAATGCTACCCTGTTTTAAAGGCTTTCTTTCAACAAAAATGCGTGTCTTTTTCCGAGGGAAAGCTGTTCTGTGCCTGGGCGGTGTGCTTTTCGATAGGGATAGGTATAAAATGTAAGGGAATCGACAATGAGCTGTTTAACAAAGGTAGCTAAAGTACATCAGGAGGAACCAAGACATCTGCAGGCAATTATAAAAGTTTTACCTTTAAGTGGATCTGGATCTGGTGAGTTTTATGGATTTATTATCAATCAAAGCAAACATTTTGTAACATTACATAATAGTTGAAAGCTTCGCAATTAAACTATTTGTTTTCTTTTAAAATGGCAATTTAATCCTTTTTGCTAGATTTTTATAGTAGACTAAAGCTAAGCCTGGTAGTTGGCTTCGAAATGTGCCGCAAAAACTTCAATCGGGGGCAAAGCCATTGTCGATCCGGTAGCAGAAGGGGTACCCCTACTTGTACCTGACGTGACCAATCATAAGATTGGCATTATAAAATGCAGTCAATGGTTCATAATGTTACAATACCTGAAAAATTTGAGTGGGACATTGAAAAACCACATCTAAAATAAAATATATAATTTATTAGGAATTTAATTCATGTTTTTTTTTTTTTTGCATTTTTGAGAGTTCTTCAAGTTTGACCCATTCTCTGCAAAAAAAAATAATTAAAGGATGTTGTAGTTATGAGGCGTGGGACAGCGGAACGTCGGGCAGGCAGACAATCGCAGCACCGGCGAGGGACCCCACAGTGCACGGTGATCAGCACCCTGGAGAGTAGCCGGGGGAGATGCCCTCGGGAACTGCAGTACTGTGGAGTGTCCAACTCAGCAAGGAGAAGCGAATGAAACAATTAGATGGCGGCAGGGAAACGCTGCATAAAAGTGGACTCCCCATTCGGTCGGGAGCTCGCTTACGGATCAGACGGAGGATCCCCTAAGCGTGTACGAAGACCTGACAACCACCTGCTCGATCGTTATCCCCGCGGCTAACCCGAACTACGCCGTGATCCTTCTGTTTCAGTCTCTCTTTCTCCAGACAGCCCAGAGGACGCTGCAGCTGCCCAACCTGGTGCCTGGTGAAGCTTGCCTGCCTCAAACCACATTTCTCCATCCTACCGGGGTAATCGGCTTCACCGCAGATCCCAGGAAACACCCCCCCCCTCCCCCTCCAGCAACAGTCATCACATACCCCAACCTGGGGACGTTGTTTTTGGTGGGGGAGACTGCCGCCTAATAAATAGGTACAAGCCAACAGATTTTCTGTCTGTTGTGTTCGCCCTGGTCTCGACTCCTATTCCCACAGCGCCACGGTAATCTTTTATATAAATAATTAAAAGTTATTACAGTATACCCGATCTCTATATAAAATTGTACATTTCATATCACTTACAATTTAAATTTACATTTTAGTCATCTAGCAAACACTCTAATCACACAGGACTTATATTGTCATGAGTAATTTTATTGTTGGTTTATGTAGTATGTTTTTTTTTGTTGCTCAATGATTATGCAAGGCTTTCTCTGACTAATAGAAGACTCAATTGAGGGTCAGGGGCCGCACAGACCTATTTACACCTTAAAGTAAAAATAACCTGATTAAAGAAAGGCAGTGGTTGTATTTCCTGCTGGGGGAAGTGTCACATTTTGTACATTTTTACACCAAATAAACACATGCACAATGTTAAAAAGGTTTATGCTAATGTACTATTTTATTTGAGTTACACATGAATTCCAGTGGTAGCAATTGCATATTGAGATAAACAAAACAAAATTTAATTAAATAAAACAAATAATGAGGACAAAGAGCAGATTAGGCTGCTTCCGAAGCTATGCAAGGCGGTGCTATCTGTTTGGTGTAGAAAGGAGATGGGCCCGCAGATTTGTTTTGGAGATGCTCTTTCAATTTTCACACTGAGTAGGATGCACATCATTCTTCTTCCGCTCACCCACATCCAAGTGATGTATGGCTTGTTTCTCTGATCTAGATTTTTTTCTGTCACTGAATCTTAGCAATACAAGCCATGTTTGAAATGAACACCACTCTCCTCCCCGCCTATTCAGTAAGTGTGAATGCACTTTTTGTTTTTGAGCCTGCTCACTCTGCGATTTATTTTCCTTTGTTTGCTGGTTGCTGGTTTGCTTTGTTTGGCTGGGACCAAATCAAAACTTTGGCAACCTGCTAATCGCACTTCTCTAGTTTTTTTTTTGTTTTGTTTTTATCAGTAGAAGAAATAAGAGACTTAGAAATGGAAGACTCTATTAAATACAACGTTGTTAAATGCGATCAGCGGGTTGCCAAAGTTTTGATTTGGTTCCAGCGTTACTGATTTCGTCCCAAATGTGGAGGAGCGCAGAGAGGTTGGGTGAAGCTGAGAAGTCTCTGATGATCTAAACTATATATATATATACATATATATATATAGTGAAGAACTTCTCCGTTGTTTTCTGTGCATCTCAGGATCTGATTTTTAACTAAACGTTTTTTATTGGTAAACCCATAAATTGGCTCTTTATAGCCCATTATTACTTTGAGCCAAAGCCTTTTTACTTAAACTAATTAAGGCAAGATGGATAAAGCCACATAAAAGGAAGGTATAAAATGCTGGTTGCTCAAGCCTTATGTCACAAAGCTACTGAGAAGCAAAGATGTGTTCGGTTTTAAAATGCAGTCCTGCCTCTAAATATCTTGATACCTCTGGCATGTTTTAAAGATAAAGATAAAAAGGATTATGAGTTGGTAAAGTTTAATTTTAAAAAGCTTCTTCTGTTATCTGTTGGTGTATGTTTGTCAACAATGCATTAATCAGAAATTTCTATTTTGACTGCCTTTATAAAACAGTAATTTCGGATTCAACTGCTGAAGGCTCAATTCCCTTTTAGAACATTTGATTGAATACACTGTGAATACTCTTAAATATTGTGTATTTTAACAATACGAATACAAACAAGTATTTCACACTACAACTTCATAAACATATCTGTAGTATGTAGGATTGTTGGAGCGTTGGGTTAAAAACGAATGATTTTTAATGGCATCTATCGTTTTTTAAATGGTGTCATTGTCTGTTAACTTACATGTATACCTCAGTACAATGCCCCCGCCTCACTAGTCCTACTTGGTTTGTTACAGAACACTTTTTACAGTACGAGTAAGGGCTTTTAACACGGCTGCCTCCTGAAATGATAAATGCTTCACTTGATGAGCTGCTTGTTCTCTCTTGGCTCAGCGCTTGGTATGCGACTACACAGTGACCCCCCAAGCCCTTTCCAGTGGTAGTATCACCCTTATGTCGTTACTATTCCTCTCCCCTCTCCCCGGTTTTTTTTTAATGCATGAGGGCTTTGTCAGCCTATATCCTCCTTACATTCACAGCCCATTCTTTACTCAAGTGACTAATGGAAGACCCCAACAATGGTCTCCTAGGTATTATTGAGCGTCCAAATGGGGAGCTCTTTCACCCCCACCCCCTCGCTCTCTTTCCCTCGATCTCTCTTCTGCCTGCTCAATACATTATCCCGGAAAGAAATAGAGGGGCCTTGTTGCAGGCCATGTGAATTAATGAGCCGTTGTCTTAACACTTTAATCAATGCTTGATTAATATTTATCCACTTTCCTCTACCAGGAAGGCCATTGTAATGGAATCGGTCTTTGATTTCTCTCCCTCCGGATTGATTATGTGAGTGACATAGGCGTGTTTAGCAGCTGCCACATGCTGCCCACACCACTAGCATGTCTCCTGGGGGCCGTGCCTTCTGACTTTTTATATATATTAAACTTGTATAGTGGGATAATATCTCCAAAGGATCCATCTATCATTAGTGGCAAGACATTTCCCTGTGGAAAATAAAGATATATTGTAGATTTCAAATTTATATA
>JAOVYW010007168.1:0-11002 GCA_025775045.1 Hiodon tergisus
CCCAACGTCTGCAGATCTCGCCAATCCCAGTCTTGGAGGGCCCAAACGTCTACAAAACTCCCCAGCCTCAGTCTTGGAGGGCCCAAACTTCTACAAACCTCCCCAGTCTCAGTCTTGGAGGACCCCCACTTCTCAATCCTCAATCCTGGTCAAAAAAAGTCTTAAAATTAGCATTAGGCCTTAAAGGAACTTTCTCGCCTCTCAAGCTGAAGCAGCCTGGGGTTAGGCAGGGTCACATCAATGACAGGCAGCTGTGGCACCCAATAGAAAATAACTGTTTCGTAATACAAAAAAAAAAAAAGTTTGCCAATCTCAAAAGAGGCGTAGAGAGAGCATGGCGAACGTCTAGACATTTTAATTTACGGCACCAAAGGTTTTATAGGCAACCTGGTTTCAGGAGCCAATCTGGCCTGCTCCGTTTCTGGCCACCCCACGCCCCGTGAAAACGCTGATTCATAAAATCAGACTACCCACTAAAAAAAAAAAAAAAAAAAAGCTCTGACACTCCAGAACAGTCGCCTCTCCCTCTCAAAGTGCTTAAAGTAGTGTTTACAAGGTCATGGCAGGCATGATGATGCAAGTTTAGACCAACCCCCTCCATTGGCAAGGGAGAATCAGCTGCACACAGAACAATAAATAAAAGCTTTTTTTTTTTGTCTTTTTTTTAAATAATGTACCACTCTTATTGAAATTTCATACCAATTTCAGCCCCAGTGAGAGGCACGAGCACGCCGAGCGGTCGTCAAGTCAATCCCACTCCGTTACGAAAACAAAGGTGGGGAGGAGAGGGACACAGATACGTTTTGAAACCAACGGGAAAGGTACAAAGGGAGAACAAACGAACTTTCTGCTTTACTTCACTAACGAGGATGTAAGGATCCTTATCTCCGACAGACGGTCCCACAACAAAAGAAAGAACACAAAAAAATGTGACGAGTCACACGTTTTCTGTGCATCCGCCATCCCAAACACCTGGGGCGTCCTGACAACGCGACGCTTTTTGGGTATAGATAAGCGGGTTTGATTCAGAGCAGGATAACCTCAGGAGTGTGTGCCACTTAAGGACAGCCATGGCATGGAATGTGGAGACTGGCCTTTGGGTCGGCGTGTTGGTGGCTCCCGATTACGGAAGAGATTTGCGCCCTCGGCATCAGACCAAACCCTGGCATCAAAGCTGCGCCCCAGCTGCGGCAGGCCAGGGAGGGGAACAAGCAGGGAGAACCATTCCTTTTCTCTCCAGCAGTCGGTGGTGGCCGCCCATCACTGCCTAAATTTCCTACAGCAACCCTGAGCTTTGGAACCGCAACACACACAGTGCTGGAACGGAGAATGCTTTGGCCTCGGGTCAAGGCAAATTTACTGAACAGCTTTAGCACGAGAGGAACAAACTAAAAGTCGGGGGCACATAATGTCAGCAAGCGCTGTCATTGCAGACGCTGGAGAAAAACCACAAATCATTTTAAATGCACTAGCCAAACAAAGTAATGTACCACTGCTAGTGTGTACACCAGGCACAGGTCGGTAGTTATCAGGTAAGGTCCCAGACTTCTAATCAGGTCCAAATGCCAGCAGTTGGTACAGATCCCCAAGCAATCAATCTATATTAGTCCATACACCGTACAAACCCCTGGAACAGTTGCGTCTCATGCAAGCATGCCGAATTCCTGCTATGTCCACGCTTTGATAAATGGAATTTGAGCGGGGATTCCGCACGCATGGGCGCTATGATGCCCAGGAGGGGGCGCTGCCGTTCCACCCTGCCCCTAATTTCCCACAAAGGAGTTGACCTTTCAGCCACACAAACGGGGCACAAAACGTTCAGCTTTAGGATAAGTCACCGCATAAGCAGCAGAGGGAGACCAGGGTCTGTGCCCACAAACACACAAATCAGACACCAGCGATCGTTCCAAATGCTCCAATATACAAAAGGTTTGCAAAAGTGTTCGTCCCCTTGAAAAGCGTTCACATTTTGTGACCTCAACTTGCAACTATGAAATTTTTAATGGGAATCAACAAAGAAAACCACGCCACGGCAAATCTAAATTCCAGTTTGAATCAAAATTTCAGATCATCCATTCAGTTTATTTTGCGTGTTTGTTTTGAATTTAAAAAAAAAAAAAATTACTTTCGCATAAATGTTTGCTTAAAAGGGTGTAATAATATACGTCAGCACGGAAGAAAAGCATCAGCCTTTTTCATTGAAAAACATGCCATTCAAACAGATCTGGACTGCATCACCATAGCTTTGAGATTTCAAATTCTAATGTCTGAAAGGGGAATAAGCAGTTGTCATGTGAATATTTATTAATACATTTTATATTAATTTAGGCAGCATCTTTAAATCTAAACAAATCTGAACGATCTGTTCCACCATTTTATTCCCCTATATAAAAAAAGAATTTTTTTTAAAGTCGTGGTCAGCAAACAAGCGATTGGGCGATTTCTGACCCTCCCACCCCTTATACAGTAACCTGGCTAACCGAGTGACAGTATGAGACCAAGACAAACGCGCACCGCTGAGGGATTAAAAACGCCAAATGAAGTCGACATCACCCTCCTGTTCGCTTACATTAGGCAGACACTAGGACATTATCCACCAGCTACCGCAAAACGCTACAATTATTCCCCACATAAACAAAGAAACCCCAACCCCTATAAATAAATATACAATTTGAAGCAGATATTCCAAAATATTTCAGCATTCCAAAGAGTGTGTGTGCTTCAATATTGCAAGAACATCATCCCAGCTCTGAAAGACCCGAAAGCACAGGAAAGAAATATATATATAATTAACTCAACTGGCCTTTTTTTACTGTTGATTGGGGTTTGGAAATCCCAGGAGATTGAGGAAGCAATCTTTAGAAGACCCTGAAGCCTTGGTTTATTTACAGCACATCATTACTGTAGCAGAGGGTTAAGACTTTGATATGGTCCTTTGCGTTGGCTTTGATGTCTGATCCCAAACAGGCAGTGGGGGGGCAGAGGGACCCAGAAACGCCATTCTTTGCTTCTAGCTTAAAATCTGTTATGTATTTTTAAGCACCTAAAACGACAACACTACTTATTTTAATTTATTTTATCTATTTTTTTAAACTCCGAAGCATGTAAATTATTATTATTATTTTTTTTCTTCAGATGTGGCGGCACTGAAAAGAATTCACCAGCAGCAACACTTGATTGAATGGCACTCAGAAAAAAGTCTATGAGAAATGTAGATTAAAAACCGCGGAGATAAACACGGATAAATGCACTGACGGACACATCAAACCAGCAACTAAAAACTCGAGATAGTTCTGAACAAACGGTGCACATTGACACATTGGGACCGAAAAGCAATTACTGCCAACAGAAAGCGATGGAAAGAGCGCACGCAAGCCTAAATTTGCACTTTTCGGGACAAACCCGCTGCATTTCTGCTCTTAAAATGACCAATACCATCAAGGCTGTACAGAGTCACTTCTAGCGTTGTTCGTACTGTCCGTCAGCCGGGAATGGCGACACTGAGGGGGGTCGCCATGGACAGAGGCGATGAGCAGAGCTAACGGACAGGGGTGTGCAGTACTCACAAAGGTGAAATGGTACCCAGGGGGACCCAGGAAGCCAGTGCCTTTCTTCCGACTGCATGTGTCAGGACAAGGGCATTTCAGAGCAGGCCTGGACAGCCAGACTAATCATAACACGCAGAGCGAAAGACAGCAACATTAAATGAAATAAAAACCCTGGCTAGAGTGGGAGAGAATAATGGAATCAGGGCACAGTGGGGGGGGGGGCCTTTTCCGCATGGCGGGCCCCCGCCTGCCTGTCTGTTCCGCAAGCTCCGAATGGCTAATAAGACCTGAAAAACTCGCACAAAAACTGACAGCGTCGGTCAATTTCCTGCACGCTTTTAAAGTTGACCTCCCTTCCCTTGGAAGCACATACAATTTGCGACATTTTCCTGTTGAATGTTTCCGAGTCCTTATTTTATTTTTCATTTTTAAGAAACGGAGTGCATACAAGTGGTGCGTGCTGGAAGGACTTTATCAGACGGGTGCATTTATGGTTTATTTTGGTTTGCTTTTCCTTTTGTCTCCTACTTCACAGTCTATCAAAGTTGGGCGGGGTGGAGCGGGGTGGGGCAGACCTCAAACCGCACTACAGTGTTACTAATCCCCCCCAGCAGGCTATGGGGGAAGGTGAAACCTCATCAGATAAAATAATTATCGTATCTCTGCGTTTAATTAGACAGCCTCTGCTCTGAAAGCAACTCAGTTGGCTCGGTGTCACCCCCTAGTGGACACGCTGAGCTCCGACCCATAACAACAACAGTGACGTGATGGGAAGAGAAACAATGTTTTTAAAAAATAAAATAATAATTTTTAAAAACTTTCACTGGTCTATCATTCAGGCCGTTAGTTAAAGCAACACCCTATTTTGGTAACGAACCGGGAGATATCAGACATACAACTAAACCTATAATGTCAACCGCAGTGGGCACCCGACAGGGTTGAAAGATGGTTTTTATTTTGTTTATTTTTAACATTTACACAAGTTTCTTACATTCGACAGACAACGCGCGGCCGAAATCTAAAGTCGGATAACAAAATAAATAAAACGCTGATATGAAGAGGACATATCTAAAACAGCTGTTTCAACACATCCAGTCCCCCAGGAAAGTGGATACCCGAGAAGGGTATCATAAAACACAGACCAGCAGACAAAAGCCAGCACATGTACCAGAAGACTAACGAGGAGATGAGGCATGTGACGGCTAATCGATGCGCTCAGCATCACAGCATAACCTCACTAATGGCTCCATTAAAAATTGAGGCCTGAAAGCTGGAACTGCAGCTGTAGGCGGTTTCATTAATTTTTTAGGCACAAAATGGGCAGAGCTATACCGTGGTGAGGGAGGGATTACCTTCGGAACGATCGCACCTTCTGTCTCAGGTACAGGGGAGGGGCGGAATCGGTGGCTTAATTCATCTCTCTTGGACTCCCCACCGCGACCCCCGAGCACAGCCCAGAGGGAGGCAGGCGATTCGGGGCCCGGTGGCCGCAGTGAACGGCGTTTAAAAGTACGAAAAGTTTGTTAACGTTCGTGACGAGGCACGAGTAGGGGCATTAGAGATGGCTGGCTCGCTGAAAAATCCACGCTATTTTATTATTATTTATTTTTTTATTTATTTTTAAATCAAACCCACTTTGTTTCTGTTCGTTCACACACGTTCTATTGAAAAACATATTTGAACACATTTGATGAATAAGTTGCATATACATAACAAAGCCAGCAACAAATGTATCATGGCTTTCATCCTAAAAACCTCACAGGAAAAAAGGCAAAATATCATACTGCGTTAGTAAAACGGCCATATGCAGTACGATGTTTGAAGCTCAGAACCTACAGGCAACTTTTCTCCCCCTTTAGATTCTTTAAAAACCAGGCCCAACTAAAAAAATAATAATAATAATTTTTAAAAAAAGCATCCCCACCCTCATCTGGTCCAAATTCTCCAGGGGCTTCACCTCAGTTAACCCAAAGAGACGTACAGGAAAAAAAGTTCTGGAATTTTATATTTTTGAAAAGCAAAATCTAGGGAGCTCTCAAATCCCCTCCAGGTCCCATCTATGACCCCTGTCAGACTTCCCCTTTCTTAAAACAACATAAAACCCATCTCAACTTTTTATTTATTTTATTATCCTTTCCTCGAGGGACATACACAGTGAAACGACCAATAAAAAAATAAAATAAAAAACAATGGAAGAGACTTCACTCTTATACTGCAGGAAGGGAGGGGGTGCCGTTTGGTCCAAAAAGGACGGCTTGAATTTCAAGCAATGATCGGCCTTGCAATGAAACGGAGAGCAGCGGTCAGTCAAATTGTGAGGGAATTATTTGTTTGTATGAAAACCCAAGGAAGACGTTATCCATAAGGAGGAGCATCTTTAAAAACCCATCAGCGGTTTCTTTTAACCCCAGTATCAGTGAGGCAGACACGCCCGTTCCTCCGGATGCAAACACGTGGGGTGAGGCACTGGAAATGTTCTGCACAGAGGGGAGATATTACCAAATGAAAGGGAGAGAAACCTGGGCTCGTAAAAGGAAGAGAGGAGAAGCCCGGTCTGTATTATCACTTTGCTAACTTGTATAAAACCAATTCCTCAGAGGTAAAAGCCGGCGGTGGTGTGGGGGTGGGGAGACTAGATTGAAGGCAGCCATCATGGGACATGGGTATAAACGCCATTGTATTAGGTAAGACTTTCTCTCATAACACTCATCTTATAAAGTTAAATGTCACCAATTTGCATACTCTCCCCCAAACTTTAATTGGCCCCCTTTATGGGCACAGCTGCATCGAAAACGGCAAAAAAGACCATGGAGACGGCAGCAGCCCGGTAAAAAGCCGCAGACCCGGTAAAGGGCCGCAGACCCGGTAAATGTGTCTGAGCAGAGCCACGTTGCATGCTACAGAACGTAAGGCAGTATCATGGTGTGGAGAAGGACCGTCTGTGGTTCTGGGTGAATTCGCACAAGCGTATTCGGGCACAGCTTACAAAAAACTTCAACAAAACCAAACATTGATAAATCCCGGTCAACAATTGAAATTCATAAATATAAGTGTATCGATGGACCTATTCCTCCCTATACCCAATGTACACACACACACTCCTGCATGTGTTTATCAAAATAAAAAATACAATGCACCAAGATCCTTAACCACTCCGTATTTCATCTCAAGACGTGTGTTAAAATGTTACAGCCGGCCGAATCTCTGAGCAGAGGGAGTAGAGACTGAAGACACAGCGGGAATTCAGGTGGGACACGGTGTGGGTACCAAACTGCATGCCGAATTATTACCAATCATCGAGCATTCCGGCCCTCACCGGGAGGATGACCATTCCATCTTATATAAAACTGGGCCATCATTACACCAAGAAATAAGGAAAGAAAGGCACAATCAAAATAATAAATTCCAAAAATGTTGTTTTACAAAATCAATGCAATACTGTACATTTCACATATATTAGGCGTCGATGTTGCGTCCGAAAAGGAAAATATTTCACATACAGCAATAATACTGCAAATACTCCAGCACACGACATACAATCTAGAAAATAGATTTGCTTTAAAACATTATTTCACCACAATTATTCATGTCAAATAATTATGAAAGATTTTAGAAATTAAAGATTATATTTAGCGTTTAGCGTTAGCGTACTACCTATAGAAATAATTAAAAATTAAACAAAAACTACTCACCGCTTCAACTTAAACAACATTTTTTCCCTCTCATCACACCAGCTACGTTATAAAGTAGAAAGGACTTCTGGGTTAGAAAGGACTTCTCTTTCTGACAGGTGGCAAACAAGGGCAGTGTTTAAGGTCCGCTTTCTCGCAGAACCATTGTAACCGTTTGGGGATATGTGAATGACTCAGAGATTAAGAGATGCAGATGTTGGTGTTGTTACTGATCTAACCTTGTCCTCGAAAAGCAATTAGCACAAATTTAATCTGCCGAACAAAGGATTTAAATGCGTCCAGAAAAAGAAAGAAAAAAACATCTGGAGACTGCAGAAAGGTTTGTTTTTTATGGATTGTTTTGATTGAACCAAATCATTTTTCCAAAACATCATTTTTCCAAATAATTTTTTTTTTTTTTTACAGTTTTTTTTTAATTCATAGCATACAGACGGCCATCATGAGATTACTCATTCAAGTTACCTGTGCAAGGCACTCCTCCAGAGATCTAATCAGTATTTTCTCTGATTGTTACTTTCTATAAATGATTAAATTCCCCACAAACAGGTCTTCACAATCTATCCACGGTCGGCACAAAAGTGCAACAGGAGCCCGAAAAGCCTCGTGTAATGAACAGACTCAACTTCAACCAGCAAACCGAAGAGCAAAGAGCACGCTGAAATACGGAGTAGCCGTATTTCTTTATGTAATTCGGTCAATTACAGTTCTATAGATTTTATACCCGGATGAAGACCGACTTGGGTTAATCAAGTCTCGCAAGGTCAATGGTGCGAAAAAAACATTTTATTCAAGGTGTGCTAAAGGGGAAAAAAAAAAATGTTAAACTTAATGAATACCAAATAACACCCACATTCACTCAGCTGAAGACATTGAAATGTAGAAAGGCAAAAGACTCGTTATAGAAGCAACCCCCACAGTGTTTGTCACAATAACGACTTTGTAACCGCCGTCGAGAACAGGATGAACGCTAGTGCTAAACGTCTGACCCAGTCACTCTTTAGCGTGCATGTTTATTTACATTTTTTAAAATTGCTTTTCTCTCAGGCCGGGACAATAATACCCAATCCTGGTTCCTACGTTTGAGCGCGGGTGAGGGGTAGGGTGGGATTTTATCATCAGTTTTAGCGTTGTATTTAAGTACGTTTAACTTGTGCTGAATTTGTAATAATCATAACCATAACCGTTTGGTCAAACGCTCTGAAAGAACAGCAACACCCATCCTCCAGTCCATAAAACAGAGGAAAGAAACATTACATTTAAAATTAGGCCTACATACCACAATATTGCTTTTCTAAACATAGAGCGAGGGCAACTCTGAACACAGCTCACCACTGTCCTCATCTAACTGATCAAATTAATTGACTAAATAATGCCGTTTACTTTCTATTCATTCTCTCTTGAAAATGTATTATATATACTCAATACAGCACTAGTGACAATAGCCCAGTAAAAATGCAATGTTACATGTATTAATTGACTGACTGAGTCACTGTGTTCAGTAGTATAAAGGAGACAAAAATAATTTAAAAAACTCTATTGTTTGCAAAAAAAATGTACAGACTAGCAATTCACCAGATGGAAACAAAACAGAGGAACTCTGAAGGCCATGAGAAATAGAACCCCACGGAACTGTAGCGATTCAAAACATTTAACCTTTTTTTCGATTTTCAATTGACGCGTAGGGTAAGGAGATGGATTACACAGATCATGACCTGCACAAAAAAGGCAATAAAAAAAAATAAAAACATGTTCTAGAGGCAAAAACATCATAAAGAAAATCTGAATTATAACATCTCAAAAAGCTAAGAAGCAAAAAACGTCCGCCTACGCTGCAGCTAGGTCGGCACAGCATAGCCGCAAGGGGCTGATTTTCAGAAATGTTTCATTACAAACAAATAAAACAAAATACAACAACTATGATACATTCTTTAAAAAAAATAAACCTTAGCCGTAGTCACTAAATTTCTTTATTTAGAGGGAGGGAGGTCTTGCCAGTGGGCCGGCAATGACATGAAAATGGTTTGGCAATAAACTGAATAGATTTCATTTTCATTAAAATAATAAAGACTGGAATTTATTTATTTCCCCCCCCCATTCTCAGGAGGGTATCGTCAGCCAAAAAAAGAGGGGGTTTGGGGGGTGAAAAAAAGTCATTAAAAAGATTAGAGAAAAGCCACAGAATTGGCACACGAAGGCTTCGTGACATGCCCGGAATAAGAAAGGGCAGGATTGGCCATTTCGACCCGGTATTCGTGCCGACGGCTCACTCGCTCCCGAAGCGAGAAGCCGAGGGGGTCTTTGCGTGCCAGAGCCCATCTCGGAGGCACAGGGCCCACGCCCCCGGTGTCCAGACGGGTCACCAAGCCGTTGTAAGGATGAAACAAACGGGACAGCGGCATTAAGCCTACCAATAACACCAGACTGGTAGTGTGACTTTGCAGAAGGACAGCAGCGCTGGGAACCAGACACAAACATCTGGGTGGTGCCCTGGGCAGCAACGCTAAACGCTAGCCCGACACAAGCACAAAACCCGTTGGATTCACATGCCAACATTAACACTGTGCAGAATGTCGAGGGTATACTTTGCATGTAGGCCACAGCAATCAGCCCCCTCCATGGAGGAATACACTCAGAACCCCGTTAGCCTCCTCCTAAAGATTTTACAATAGAACATCAGGAAAAATTCTTAGTGAAACATATATATAAAAATATATATATAAAAATAAATAAATAAATCAGTCCTATTTAATCAAATTAAAAACGGGACGGTGGAATTCCCCAAAGGTAGCAGGCGTGAGGGGCGGGGCCGGCCCGAGACGCCCTACTCAGTTATCAAGTGCGGAGGATGGCAGAACAGCGGCAGCACGGTGGGCATAAAGCGGCTCCAGTGACGGCTAGCCTCCATGGCAACCCACTAATGAGGAGCACACGGATAACGAGTGCCATTTAATTAGAAGCACTCAGCAACACGTCCAACAAGCTGCTAACGAGGGGAAGCGAAAAGGGGTGACACGGGCTGTGAAGCCATTATAACAGTGTTTGTTCACAGACGCCGAAACATACAACAATCTGTCTCTGGGTTTAGACGTGTAGTCAATTAAACGTAGATTTGCGACCTTAACACAGAATTCACCTGGCGTTCACCAACATAACGTTTTCGCTCTAATTAACGTTTGTGTGACATTAGTAATACGATTGGTCGGCGATTTCCTCCGTTTGTATGTTGGGTTTCTGAATGTTACCCGTTAATGAACCATAGCAAGACAATGAAAACAAATATTCCACTGCACAGTTCCTACATATTTAATAAATAACACAATGCACTAAGTGCAAGCCCACAATACACACAGACAAACAAATCCATTACCTATTTTTATCGATTGGATTTTTCAATCCAAAATGAAGCTGGACCTGAAGGGTCACATGTACCCGGCTGTGTGCGTGATTAAAAAAGAGAAACAAACGGCTGACCCGTGCACCACAGATATTCTGTTGCCACACACCGAGCGAGGCGTATTACGAGGTTTTTAAAAACCAAGCATCTTATTCAGAGATCTGAGGAACAGTTAAAGAAGACAGTGTAAAGAAGACCTCCTGCTTTTAATCCATGCATATTCACCCTAAACATCTGTAAAGATGATCAAAGCTAAAGCATGCGTTATATTTAAACTGAATTTTAAAAATGTATTCTTCATCTTTTTTTAGTCACTATTCAGTCGACCTGCATACCAATAATATATGATTGATTGATTGATTGATTGA
>JAOVYW010007170.1:0-10086 GCA_025775045.1 Hiodon tergisus
TCCCTGTACCCTACGTGCACACTCCCAGGTCCCATGTATACTCAGGTTTGGCTCTGAGGTCCAGTCCCAGGGGACCATTTCCCTCCCTTTTCTTCTCTCCTCGTCTCCCATTCCCAGCTCTCACAATGAGGCTGCTGTTCTATGCGTGAGAGGACCTCCCTCCCCCCTCCCACCCTGTTTCTGTGACATTGTTCAGTTCCTGTATCTCCCTTGCCATTCGCTGTAGGGCTCCGGTGTGTTACCCGAGAGCCTCACCAAAGAGAATCAACTAAACTTCCCAGGCACCTTCTCGGGATTCCCAGGGGCCACACGTTCTCAGGACTCCCAGGGCTGACCAACCAATGGTCTTCCAGAGCGTGAGACAGATGTCCGTCCTGCTGCCGATCGGTAACACAATCAAGACGGGTGACAAGGATTTCGCTTCTGAAGTCTCGCCAGCAAAACCGGGTCAACTTACCGCCGGTTCTGCTCTGGTGAGGCAAGATCGCTCACTCAGCCCGCGCAGCAGGGCCATCAGGAGTTGCCATGGCGATCACCAACCCAATTGACTCAAATCAATACCAAAGAATCAGAACTACCAGTCTCTCACTACTCCAGCTATGTCATGTCTCCTCTGAATCTCAAAGACCGACTGCAGGAATCCGCCTCTGCCATATATTCTGCAGCATATCCTAAGATGATAAAATTTTTCTGGCATTACTAAATGAATGAATGAAAGCATGATTGTAGTTGCAGTTTTCTGACCAAGCGACCTTTAACGTGTGTCAACCATTTCACCAACACCAGGCCAGTGCGTGCCCTTGGGTACACGTTGTATATGAGTGAGTGAGCATGCCAGTTACTAACCCTTTCTGTTTATAAAGAGATTAAAGGAGAGAACTTTTATCATTTTAATAAACCAGTAGGGTGGACCTCTTACAACCACATGATACGACATTAAATGACATCAGTGTCAGTTTCTCTTTCCCTCTCCACCTTAACAGAAGCATTCAAGTACATACAGTAGTCACTGTGAGATACAGGTAAACTGTAAACTGTGAAAAACATGTCCCTGGAGAGTGGCGGTTTTCACATTGGTTCACTCTAGCAAGCCCGGATCTCACCTCTCTTAGCTCCTTCTCGATCTGAACTGCGCGTTGAACAATGGGGCCCCTCACCGCGTACTCAACCTTCTTCACGTTAGGGTTCATGGTATCTACGGTCAACACCTTGCCCGGGTGGGACGTAACGCCGTTTTCTGTCATCCTCCGATGGTCGCGTTCACAACGTCGTGTAGATGTCCAGCAGAGAGTTCTGCAAACGAGTAATAGGTTTATATTTAACAACGTCTAATACAACCACTTTTTTGTCGGGGTTAACCACCCACGTGTTGGAAAGGTAAAAGTTAACAAGAATATCGACTAACAGATAACGCTGCTCCGACGAAGTGAGGTGTAATTTACAATGGGGCAGCGTGCAATCTGGCGCACGGCTCATTCACCGAATATGCGAGCATTCACTGAGTTTCACGACGTTAAGATCTATAATTTTTACATTTTCTGCTACCGAGTTTTTTTTTTTTTGGGGGGGGGGTTAACAGTTGACAAAACATTCACTCGCCTATGTTTGCAAACACTGTTAGCTACTAAGCTACTTTTTTATCGACCATTTAGTAACCTCGAGATAACTATGCTACTTTTTCTTTCTTTCTGATCACCAAATCATACTTCCAAACCTCAAAACAGCTCACCTACGCACCCCAGACGTTTTGACTGGTAACTGTGTCCTTCAGTCGCCGCAGTTGTAGTGAACTTCACTCGTCTCGTTTTCTTGTGTAATTGTCTCACCCCTCCTGGTTTCTCGCTCAGCCATACCCACTTGGTACTGTCGGTTTGATAGGAGGCAGCGTACAAAAACCGCGGAACAAGGTCGAATGAGGCTCATTAATTTTGAGTGAAAACTACATAATAAAAACGCCACGGTGGGCGTAATAACTATACGAACAACTCGGTATCCGGGTTGATGCGTTCAATTTTTTGCGAGAATCGTATATAGGCGAGTGTGTTTTGATCCATTTACCCCACTCGCGTATCGTTTAGTTTTCACACTTTATTTTGCAGTAGTACACTCAGACTTCAAGCGACGTTTAACGAGTTGGTCTGGTCTCTCCAGACAATTTGTTGCTTTCGCCAGATTCTGTTGCTTTATTTGCGGTGAAACGCATGCAAAGCTGATTGAATGGAGCTACGGGCAGAGGAGGTTGTCATGAGAGTTCTCCCCGTTAGACCCAGAGCATAAAAATTAATTAATTCCGAGGGCATGAGAATATTCACACATTAAAGTAATGACGGAATTAATGACTGACTTAAAGTGAGAATATTCATCCGTTTTTAATTGCCCTTGGATAGGGAGCGGAGTCTCAACGCAAGGAAAAAGCGGGTTGTGCCTCTCCAGTAGTGTCAGGGAAATATCCCTTTCAGACACCAGGACCACCCAGATGAGCCTTTAAAGGCCCCGGACCCGTCTATTCCCAGAACAGAACCACTGCAACACTTTTGAGTTCAAAATCTCTGCCTTAATTTAATTTGCAAATGGGTAAAATCAGTCTTACCCACCACTCTTCCAAAGTTACAAGGATTAAACCACCTCCTTATAAAATAAATAGTTCACTCTGTACTTTTCCACCTCGCAGGGTGGGTCTAAAAAACTTTTTAAATTAGATTAGACATCTGCAATTTTATTTCGAGATAGTAATGTGTCAGAAACACTCAACTGCCATTTAGTTAGGTTACGTTACGTGACCAGGAGAGGGCAGTGACTGCACGATTGTCAGAGCACTGGCCGGCCTTGGGTTGCTGAAATACGGAAGTCCCTATTTCAGCTTCCCAGGCGTCTGAAGGCCGGCATTGCCATCCAGAGGGCTGTGCCTCTCCTCCAAACAGTGCAGAACCTTTTGTGCAGGCCGTGTACCCCGAGGCCGTGTACCCCGAGGTAACTCAAGGCACAAGAAAGGAGTTTTGTTACAGGAGCACTCTGCACGTGAAAGGAGAACACCCTCTGCTCTGGAAAGTCGTCTGAGGAAAGTCATCCTGTGCGTCTGAGGAAAGTCATCCTGTGCGTCTGAGGAAAGTCATCCTGTGCGTCTGAGGAGCTGAACATTCCAGGGAGGGACAGCACAGCATTTGCCTCTACGCATTCAGGGTGTACTGTTACATCACCATCTCCAGGGTCAGTGGTTTGACCCAGCCACCCAGAACCGCTCCGACCCACAAACACAGAGAACAGCCCTGGATGTTCTCCCGAAAGCCCTGGACCAGGCAGTATTCAGGATATACCGGTGTTGTTATCTTGTGGACGTGTGGTACTGAGTTTTACACTTACATAAAATGGTGTACAGTGACTCAGATTCGAAAGTTAAGAAATACATATAAACCAGATTTCTTATAATTACCCTTACATGTGCCTTTTGAATGAATAATACATTCAAACTTCGAAGTTTTAGCTTTAAGACTCAGTGTAACGATACACACGGGATGTGTCCAGAGCAAACGTAATATTTTATTTCCCTTTTTATAATTTATTTAATTGACCGACTTAATCATTACATTTTAACTACAAAAAGAGAACGCTGTCTGTGCACTGAGGTTTAATTACTCGGGCTTGGACGGGATTGGGGAAGTCAGTTCGGCATTCGGCACCGTCAACCCAAACGAATGAGTTTATAAAAAGAAAGTATAAACTACTGAGTCCTGATGTGATACTATGCCCGTTAATCTCACCCGATAGAAATTCAAACCACTGCATGCCCGATATTTCAGCGAAGGGAACGCGCAATCAATCAATGCAATTACATGGTTACTACAGCAACGACTGTGCATAGGTACTTACTAAGGGGGGGTCAATTATCCACGTTTTTCACGGGCATGGCCAACTTTTGATAACAAACATTTTAAAAGCTTGAATGACGCTGGAGTAAATCTTTCGAGGTAGGAGGCGCCGACATTAAAATACGTATTGTGTTTCTGAAATAAACTGTGTAGATGTCTTGTGTTTCTGAAATAAACGGCTAAGATGCTATTACAAAAAATACAGGCAATGTTTACTGAGCTCAGCTCGTCAATTTAAAACGCCCGGCAATTATGCATAAATAAACTAACACTAGTCAACTAACGCTACTGCCCATTTTCACTTTATAGTGAACCCAACAGCCAATCATAAAATAGATATTTAAGAAAATAAGTAAAATACAATTCAACAATTTTGTAGAAATTATGGCATTACCAAGTGGGGAAAACAATGTCTTCAATGTAAAGAAGATACTCACATATATATCAGCCTATATACGAATGTTATACGGGGACTCACTCACAGGTACGGGTCACGTTTCAACATCACCGAAATAAAAAAGCATTCCAGTTACGTTTCATTAGCATGGAGTACCTTCTCTCCCAAGTCCACGGTACCAGCAAACTTCAGTTTGTCCACCGGTTAAACTGTTCGAAACAGATTTATCCCTTCTCCCACACTCCGCTCATATTTGAGTCGCCTATAGGTCTCAGTAACGACGTCGTCATCACGTCACACAACACCTGCAGCCACCCGGAGTCTATTCGTGGCATTTAGGTGGGGTGCGGAACAGCAAACCTTGTGATGGTAGGGTTGTCAACCATCACGGGAATCGGTCTCCCAGAATTGGCATTGATCTCCCGGTGGCTAGATAAAACGGTCCGGGGTATTTTAAGGACCGCAGGTGAGATAGCCCGACCGGTACAGAAGGACACCGGGGGCAATTATGGTATCGCTACCAGCCTAACCATAGTCGTTGCTCTGTAGCTAGCAAACTACAAAAGAAGTGTAAACATGTAGAAACCCGGTTTGAAAATAAAACCACATCAATAGAAATATTAACCAACTGACATTACTGAGCTAACCTAGTTTCACAATGTTTTTAATTAAAGTTTCGGTGTTATTTGTGCGTGTATAAAAATACACACACACACACACACACACACACATATATATATATACACACCTCCCGGAATAGCTTGACAACGTTGGCAACCCTAAGTGAGAGACGTAAGGAGACACTTGATATTTAGTCATGTGGGTTACAGAAGTCATTCCACCGTCACTGTGGTTGATGACCTTCGGCGTAATGTTGGGTCGCTCTTTACGGATAGTACACGTAATGTCATACATTTTCCACTGGTTTTCCAAGCTGGAGATGCAGCGGTCTTAGCCCGAAGATATCTAATAAGTTCTAGTAAATATAACGGCAGAAATTAAATAAGTTGTGAACCAAACCTTTTTTTTTTCTTTCTTAATAAAGGGGAAAAATTATGATCCAAATTTCAAACATGTATTTTTGGAGTATCAACAATACTTCGAGACATTTTGAAAAGGATAATATACTTCAGACAGAGCTTTTTCAATGGGACCCAGAAGCTGAAACATATTACTCAGAATGTCAGATAATCGCGAAGTAAATTTCTCTATGTGTCCCGATTCACCCTTTAAGTTACATCATTTTAAATTCAGCACCCAAGAATGACAAAAGGAAACACTCCACACTGACAATAAAGAATATATTTATTCTAAATTATTTAAATATCCAGACTTATTCATAAAAGTGATCACAAAAAAACAGGAAAAAAATGTGATAGCATCCACTTCTTGTCTCGTTTGTAAACCTGATTTTGAACCTCTCCGCCCCCCACCAGTCTCCAGAACCTCTCCGCCCCCCACCAGTCTCCAGAACCTCTCCGCCCCCCACCAGTCTCCAGAACCTCTCTGCCCCCCACCAGTCTCCAGAACCTCTCCGCCCCCCACCAGTCTCCAGAACCTCTGCTTGTCCACCCAAAAACTCCCTTGCTACACAGATTTGTGGGTTAACCACGGGTGTCAAAGTAGTCTCAAATCTCCAAAACCAGCGAGACTGATTTTATACTGATGTAGTTTATAAAGGGGGCAACTGGAACCGGAACCAGGCGGGGTGAGACAGGTGTGCGCCAGCAGGCGGGGTGAGACAGGTGTGCGCCAGCAGGCGGTGTGAGACAGGTGTGCTTAAATGCTGACTGTGTAAGTGTTGCACTCTGCCAGTCTGTACCTTCTCCCCAAAAAAACTCTGACGTACAAATAACGTTCATGCAGGTGTTCTACAAAGACCAGTGTCATACAAAAAGTCAGTAAAAAATAAAGGGATCAGCAAAACAAAACAACCCATCTAACAGACAATGGCAATATTAATCACAGAGTAATGCCAACAAATGAAAACAATGTAATTATAGACAAAATCAAAACGCATGCTATCGGAGACGGGAGACAGGAGACATTCTCTCGGTGGTTCAACGCCTTGCCGTCCGCCAACCTCAGTATAGCACAGCTGGGACTGTTGTGGACCAGGGCACCCCACGTCAAAGCTGAAAACCTGTCCGAAACCGGTGTGCAAGTCTGCAGTGTTTCGCAGAGTTACAGAATATGACCTGCACATATTGTCAAACTTACAACACCTTAACTGATTATTCCTGTGCACATTAGCAACATCATCTCTGGAATTTACACGTCCCTCCGAGGATCCCCAAAAGTATGGTCCGGGCAACCTCTGGGGTTCTCCATGTCTGGAGTTAGATGGGACATTTCAAAGGCTGTGACTGAACCGTCCGAGCCCCGGCCACCTAGTGGGGGCAGAATGTAAATGCAATGTGGAAGAATCAAAGAGAGGATACAACTCACTTTAATTTAACTTGAAAACGCTAACCAGGTAAACACCAACCAAATGTCTGGCTGGCTCTGGGATGTGCGTTCTGTAGACAATCTGGGGCAGGTAGCCCAACCCCTACCTACTCCCAAACAGACTGACAAACAGAGTAGCCCGACAACGTAATTATCCTGGTATAAATGTTGGGGAAAAATTTGTTCATAATAATCACTCAAAAAAAGTATCAAAATGTAGGCGTTTTGTGGACACTGTCACACCAAATTTGGTAATTTTACAGTATTGATTTACGCAGTGTCATGAAATTGAAGAACACATTATGACCTGGTGAATCTGGTGGATCTTTGCCATTCACACACAGTTATAGGGCTGCAAAAACGCAGTGGGCACCCTGTTTTTATGACCCGGTTTACAGGAAGTCCAAACACGCGTTTGCAACTAAACTAAATAAATAACATCAGTGATCACACATGCACTACACAACCGGCTTACGTTCCCTCACACATCAGTGATCGCACACGCACTACACAACCGGCTTACTTTCCCCTCACACAACAGTGATCAGACACGCACTACACAACCGGCTTACGTTCCCCTCACACATCAGTGATCGCACACGCACTACACAACTGGTGATCACATCACTGATCACACACGCACTACACAACCAGCTTACGTTCCCCTCACACATCAGTGATCACACACGCACTACACAACCGGCTTACGTTCCCCTCACACATCAGTGATCACACACGCACTACACAACTGGTGATCACATCACTGATCACACACGCACTACACAACCGGCTTACGTTCCCCTCGCACATCAGTGATCACACACGCACTACACAACCGGCTTACGTTCCCCTCACACATCACTGATCACACACGCACTACACAACCGGCTTACGTTACAAGGAAGTCATACTCAATCAATCACAAATAAAATGATTTTCTGGAAAAGCGGCTGGATTAGTCCGCGTGATTGGTCCATACCCAGATAATTAGAGTACCGGGACAGAAAGTTTGTCACCTGAACATGCAGAACAGGGTCATTGCACGCTTCATAATCAGTTTAAATACTCAGTGTTGTCACCTTAAACCCAAAAATAAATTAATTTTGGCTCATTTACACCAACACTAATTAAAGCTTGCTGGCTCCATTTAGTCTTTAATTAATTCTTAACCACAGGCAGTACAATTAATCTGTAGTTTGGATTGGAGAGGAAAGCATTCTTCCATCGGTTTCTTAACGATGGGCGGCTAAAGTTAGCATCACCTCGGTGTTAACATTACGAGAAAACCATCACTGGTTGCAAATTAAACCTGTGCCACAATTCAGAGAACATTTGATTGCTAGCATTAAACAATCAAAGCACCCTCTGTGATTTTAATGAAATGATAAAACACATCACAGTGCTGGCCTTTATAAAGTATATTTATCAGTTACTCTTGATTAAGCGCTAAACATATTGCACTGGAAGGCTTGGTACTGCCAGGACCAGGGGAAAACTATAAATAACACTGAAACATGTAG
This sequence comes from Hiodon tergisus, assembly GCA_025775045.1. NCBI lineage: Eukaryota > Metazoa > Chordata > Actinopteri > Hiodontiformes > Hiodontidae > Hiodon > Hiodon tergisus. Next base: position 8,232 of record JAOVYW010007170.1, read on the forward strand.
TTCACAAAGCAGCCACCGTGTGGCAGAACGGGGCAACAAGGAATGTCGTATACTTCAGTGTAAAGTGCTGAAATCGCATCCCTGTTCTCTTCTGCATTACCTCATTGAAGTTTTAAAGACTACAGTGAAGCTAAGACAGTGAAATCGAAATCAAAGGAAATTATCCATTAGGATGCTACAGTGAGAGACAGTACAGTTAAATACAGTTAAACTGGGTTCCATGTCAGACCAACGCAGGAAAGGCAGGTTTAAGTGGAAACGAAGTCTGACACTAAATAACAAGAATACAGTGTGGCCCAGTGAGGTCTCCATCTCCCAGACAGACTAGCACTGCCCTGCTACCCATCTCTGCGTGTGCAGGTGTACAGGTGTGCAGGTGTGCAGGTGTGCCTCTACATCAGTCCACAGCAGGGCTCCTTGGTAGCAGAAGCCTCTTCCTCAGGCGCCCTCAGTTTCAGCAGGGGGGGGTCTCCGCTGGCGGGGGTGAAGTAGACAGTGCTGGGGGCGGTGTGGGCGTTGTCCTCAGCAACAGGGGGCTCCTGAGAGTCACCGAGCGACGGCTGGGGTGGGGCGGGCACCTCCTCTGTGGGCGGGGCCTGGGGCTTCTGCAGCTTGGCTGCGGCCCGCTGCCGCTTCAGCTCAGCCAGGGTTTGGTGGGACCTCTCCCGGGTCAGGCTGTCCGCACCCTCGCCGTCCCACGCAGCGGGGGACAGCTGATAGGAGGCGCTGCGGTCCATGCGCCCCCCCTCCCGGGGTTCCCCGGGCACCGACAGGGAAAAGGAGGACAGGGGCGTGGCTCCGTTCCCTAGACTCGAGTCCCTCTTCCGCTCTGCACCCTCCTCCACCTCCAGCCTGGCCACGGCGCTGGACCCCGCCGCCTGAGGAGGGAGAGAGAGGCACCAGGACCGGCGTTTAACCAGGGGCCTCTCTGCGGGAGGTGGCATCACCGTTCAGAGAGGGACACTCACTCACCGTGGACGTGTGCAGGTGGAGCTCAGCGTCCGTCTGCCTGTCCTCGTCCTCGTCCTGGGCCTCTGGTTGTCGCCCCCGCTCCTGCCACACCATGGCCTCCTTGTGGTGCTCTCGCCGGTACAGACTGGAGCGCTCGTTCACGCTCACTCGCCGCACTACCTTCCTGTGCCAACAGAGGGCGACAGAGAGATTTAATCAACAGGCAGATGAGAGACGTCACCGACTACTTTACCTGCTTGCCCTTACCCACAGCGATGAAGTGTAAGATCCTGACACAGCTGGACACTTACTGAAGCACTGCAGGTGTCAGGGCAGTTGTGTTTTACATTTCACCCCCTGCCCAGTCCCGGTCTCACCCTTTTCCCCTTCCTCCCCACTTACCCTCTGCTGCCCGTGCTGGAAGCTCTTCTCTGTAAGGTGCTCTTGTGTCGGTCTTGACTCTTCATGATGGCGTCGTGTTTATGCTTGAGGTCCTGCAGCTTGGCCCTCACCTCTTCGTCCGCACACACGTCTGGCGAAAAGGAAAAGCAGGGCGTCACCCTAACACGACCTGTCCTGATACAGAGCAACAGCAACAACAGATCCTCCCCGCTGGTCAATCTCAGAATCCTCAGTCTCTCAGTTTTACAGCATGCATCTATGAGGTCTGTGAGGGTAAGTCTCTCTGTTGGATCCATAGCCTCTCACTAGAATCAACAGCATCTCAGTAAGCTGTTCTATCCTTGAAAATGAGTCAGATCTACGGAGTCCCCGGTCAGTGAGCCAGAGATCTACAGAGTCCCCGGTCAGTGAGCGAGAGATCTACAGAGTCCCCGGTCAGTGAGCCAGAGATCTACAGAGTCCCCGGTCAGTGAGCGAGAGATCTACAGAGTCCCCGGTCAGT
>JAOVYW010007172.1:0-16927 GCA_025775045.1 Hiodon tergisus
TATATAGGCCTATATATATATATACATACATACATACATACATACATATACATATAGGCCTATATATATATACACACACACACTATTATCACATTATACGCAGTAACGAATAAAGGGAGAGACGAGTTACGCGGACATGCAAGCTGAGAGTATAATGTTGTGAGTGAATCAATGCTGCCATGTCTCCAGCTTATTTAATTCATAATAAATATCAATATTGGCTATGTTTACAACTGAAGATATTGTGAAGTTCGGATGCCAGCAACGCTGGAATAAATTATTTATGGTCAGATTTTTGTGAGTTTTGCAGAAAAAGAACATGCACAATCAACTATTTTTAGCTTGTAAGGGGAATTGTGATGTTTCCATTAGCCTCCTATGTCTGTCTAACCATTGCCATATGGCTTAGTCTTAAACTGTGTGTCCCTTAAGCAGATGGACCTGCTTAGTGCAGTCTACTATAACAGAGCTGACAAAAATTAAAATCAGTTATTCAAACTTTTATTTAAAACAAAAAAAAAATATATATATTTTTTTTTTTAAATGATCATGTCATTGAGAGTAGTATTTGGTGAAAAGAAGAATACCTCTTTCTACATCTGGGCAACAGTTATGGAAGTGATTAACTTGAGTGGGTAACCCTGGAGTTGGTGTATTATTATTCATTAATAATAATGTTAATAAAAATATGTGCGATTTTCAAAATGAGAGTGTAAGATATTTGGTACAGCTGGTGACATTACTACTTGCACGTCTGTTTTAGGTTACCAATGTCATTTTAGCATTCATCTTGTCAGTTGCTGTAAGGTCTGTTTAGTCTTGTGTGGTAGATCTTACCCATTGCAATGTCATTAAATGAACATATGCCTTTGAGATGGGCTTCACAGCTAGTAGTTCCCTTATTAATGGCCTGTCATACTAAACCTGAGTGCCGATGGTGGATGAGTTGTCTGATGAATGCTAGACTGTTGAACTTTTTCACCAAAGAGGCATTGCGTCAACTTAGCTCTCGGAAGACCACAATATAAGTATAATGTATATTTCTTTAATTGTTATTGTTAAACATCTTTATCTATTTGTATTTGACGAACTTATCACACAAGAGATGGTGTAATCATTATTATTGCATTGTTACTAGACCTGCCCAATCGTAAGACCTAGATCCATAAATCTCTTTAAATCACTTGAAATAGTATATGTCAAATCGTGCAGGAGTCTGCATATAAAGAAACGGACTCAAGACAACAAAAAAGGCATCAGATGTGTTGTCTACCCTGTTTTTTCTCTCTACTTGTGATAATGACAGAAAGTATTGCTGCTTTTTCATTCTGGGGCTGGACCAAATCAAACTCCTACTGCCCGTGTGCATTGCCCGTACTTTTTTTGCTATTTAATCATCCTGGTACCAAATCTAACTTTTCTCAGACTGTGAGGGGAGAGGTCAATATTCCAATTATATCATAAATTAAACAATAAATTATGTATTGTGATTAAATAAAGAAATTTGTATGACATATTACAAAAGCAACATTTAATCCCATCAATACTGTATTTGCAAGATTACAGCTTCTTCTTATTACAGAATCACAGATTGTTATGTGCCCATGTATGGGGCAAGTGTTGTTTGTGTGTTTTTTGCACCTTGTATATATTGTACATATTTTCACACCCACCGAATTGTTATTCTCTCACAAAATGCTGTCATTTTGGGGGAGCAAAGAAGCGAGTCAGAAACCTGAATTTTAGTTAAACTGCCAAAAGATTTGTCTTTTCCTTTGACATAAAAAAGTAAAGGCAACTAACAATGCCATGTTTTCGTCCTTACTTAAATAACAGTCAGTAGCTGAGGTCAGAAGCGCATCTAAAAATTATTTGGAAAATGTCGTTGTGCTTTGATAAAAGGTTCTACGTTTAATGACACCACCACATTTTTCCCCAAAAGGTACGCCCACCAATGCAAGTGCACGTTTTTTGAGGTCCACGGATCCAACGCAAGATCAAAAAGCTATTTCGGTAAGTAATGCACTCATAAATAGTAAGCGTCTTTTCAAGTAAATATACAAAAACAATTCATTAGTAAAGGTACGCATTTTATTCAGTATTATTGGTACTCTATGATCAATTCCATTTTGATTTATTTTTCAAGTTGCTTTCGCCATACTTTGATCTTGTAACATTCAGCTTTGTATTACAGCAAAATATTCACAGACTAACAACAAGTCAAGGCAGATACGATCCACCAGAGACCAAGCAAAGATGCCTGCTAATATAAACCAAAAAAGCAGGAAATAGGAAGTAAATATGCAACGGTTCTCTTGAATAGCGCTGTAAAAAAAAAATCAGTTTCCTGATGGAATCAGCTAGCTCTATAAGAGTGTCAACTGAGGGTACTTCACCTGGGAGGTGGTGTGGAAAGAGGTCCAGTTCCAGGTTACTCCGGCACGGGAGAGATCATGGGGACTAAGGATTTGTCTCAGAAATTAAACATAAAATAGATAAAGGAATAAACCCAAAATCTACATGAATCACACACTCACAGTTTTCTCGCAAAAACAACAAAGTAAAATAATAAAGGTAACCAAAGATAAGGTCCTGCAAGTGGGGAAATTCATGTACAAACACAATAGCCTTCAACAAATGATGACTGATGGTGAACATTTATGAATCAGTGAACACCGTTGAGACTAAAGTAACCTACTGGGTATTATATTCTGTGATTTTAACATGCTTATTTTGCACTCAGAAAGAAACCATCCTGATTTGTATTGAAATTCCACACAATGCAGTGACTCATGGTTAGGTCTTAGCACTAATTTTATGCATCGTTCTCAGGAATAGAGTTAAGAATCAGGCTCAATTATGAATCTGTTTTTGATACGTACTGAACCTCAAATGCTTGATTCTAAAATACTACGGCTCTTTATCTCCATCAGCAGTTTTGGACATCCCGACCTCTGAAAACTACAAGTAAGAAACAGTATACAACTGTACACTTGCAAATATTCAATGCATAAAACATGACAGAATGTTGACACATGTGCTGAATCAACCATATTGCAAAGTTTGAGGTAGTGTTGACAAAACCCTAATTTCTCTATTTGTCGTCTGGTATTGAAAGTATTGTGTTAACACCATATTGGATCTTACTTAATACTATATTTGATCTATTTTATGTAATCTCCATTTTACAGTTTTAGTCTGTAAAAATGATATTAGTTCCACTTTAGTTCCTCATGTGGCCTTGTGAGGGAGTTACTTTTATTTTTTAAATATTTATTTATTTATTTATTTATCTGCATAAATGTCACCCGGGAATCATTGCATGTGAAGAAGTATGATTTTCAGATTTTTCCTGGCATTACAATACATACATTTAGTTACATAACGAACACTGTTATAAAGTTTATATATAAAGCAGCTATATTGTGGACTGACTGGTTAAAAATCCATGAACTCCAAATCCAAAACAAATGGCATTAGTTCAATAAGGTAGGGTGAATGAATGCACAAATAACTTGAAATTAGTTTAATAATTGACTAGATACAGTTTAGCAAAAGCTTTGTCAGCCATAAAATTAGAAGTGAACGTAAGCCAAGGATTTTATTTTGATCAAATCCTCCAAAGTCTTTTCTTCTCTTCAAAAGTTAACGATGCCATCTCAGAAGATAGGAAACAGTGGAGGTGGATCAACTCTTCACAGTAAGTCTTTGACTCTGAGAAGACAAAGGCAGCTTTGTGCTATATCCTGAATCTTCATTGTGACTCATGCAAAATCTTTCCTAGGCATGCGTAAAGCTGTCAATAAGACTTGAAAGACTGTCAAATATGAGCCATGCGAGTTTGTGTGGGTGTGGAGTGCTGTTGTCCCGACCGGTTGGGCAGGTTAGGGGCGTGGGGGTCCGTTGTGAAAATTCACACTGTTCATACAGAAAAATTACATCACATAATTAATAAGATCATTTTGATAAGATCACTTACAAAACTGAAATTTATTTTTAATGTAACACTTTGACAAGCCATTTACAAAATTTCCCAAGCTATGCATAATAAGCAATTGAAAGTACTGTTATTCAAATTTATTACATTAACATTATTTTAATTTTAACTTAAAACAAACTAATTAGACTGGATTTCTTCCATTTCAAGATGTGGTATCTATAAACAGCTATAATTTTCACTATGGAGTTGAACAATGCAGTGTGTTGATGTCTCTAAACGTTGGTAGTTTATATTTTTCATTCCAACTAAATGAAAGTTTTCCCTATACTTGTTACAACACAAAGTTTGATCCAGAAAAAATGATGAACATCAAATTCTGTTTTTACTTTCCTCTGACTTTCCATCCATCTGTGAGCATGGCACAGTCAACTGTAGTGTAAATAAAATTAATTTGCTTGACAACAGTGTCGAACTTAAATCTAACTCAAGGTCAGACACACTTCATAATTGCTTCAGTATTGATTCAGCAGGTCTGTATCTACTCTAACCTTGATACATTGTAGGGTTCAACATGAATGAATTTTCATTTAACAGCTTTCCTATTATTTTTATCCTGAACGTAATTGTTGGTATTGTTCAGCTTCACACATGGAACAATGTCACATAAAATATCCAATAATTAAACCACGTTTAAAAGTAGCCAGACATTGATTTTTAAATGACAGCTTCCTGTTGTGGAAAACTGTGTTAGTTGAGTCCCACCATGACAGCTCGCCCCCTCTGGTGGCTCATCAGAACTACGAAAAGCTGATGTGAGTCCTTGGGATTCCCTGACACTGGTAACTCTGTGTTTAGTCAGTATAGCGTATGCTACCTCAGCCCAAAAATGGAAAGGACCTTCAACCTCTGTGTTCTCATAGTTTTATGGGAGACCAAGCTGAGCAAGTGCTTTGAAAAACTAACCTTCAATGCAGGTCAACCCAGACCCAAACCTTTGAACCCTGTTGACTAGAGATGGTCTGCCACCTTCCACATAGCCTGGAAAAATAACGGGTGACTCCATATAACCGTTTTGAGGAATTATCATTATCTTCATTTAGTCGTTTAATAAATACTGGCAGAGCCCTTTTTTTTGGTCTCCCACACCTCCCCGCTCTTATCCCGTCCTTTGCCACAGAGCACACTAGCTATACAAATTTGCTTTCATTTTTCTTATCCTTGTTGGAGGAGGCAGTTGTCCCAAGTGTAATATCTGATAAAATTCTCCTGGATGCACGTTGAGGACACCCTAGCTATATTGAAGCCAAAAAGGCAATAACTTCAAATAGCTGAGATCCTGTAGAAAAGTCCAGGAGACGGTTCAAAACCTCTAGTGTCTTCAGCACAGAAAATAAGAGAGAAATTAAATTTTTTTATTTCATGAGGTAAATGTATCATGGCATTGTGGGAGGTCAATCCAAACTGAGCTGCCTGTCGATGTTGCTTGTAGCTTTTTTAGTACTTACGTAAAAAGAAAGGCACTGAGATATATTTGTTTTAAAATAGGAAGTTTCGCTATTACTGTTTGTGTGGTACTCAAATTCAATATTCAGTGACTTGTAAGGTGTCCCAGCAATGCACATCTTCCCCCTAAACAAAACGTAGAGCAATGAAGTAAGAAAAAAGATCCTAAAAAAAACATTACCCACAGTATTTGATATTTTTTCCAATGTGCACTGAATTATAGATGTCCAATTTTATCTCAACTTGGGGCAAATTAGCCTTTAGTGAGAACCATGGATATTTATTTTCCAAATAAAAAGCAACTGCCTGCAGAAAGAGAAAAGTACAGTTTTTTATGAGAAAAAATGAAAGGAGAAAAATGTTTTGACAGATTAGATAGTGCTGACTTTTCTCCAGCGATGACTGGGAATATCAAAGAAAACAAAACAAGGAATATTTGACTTTCTGGTGTGCATTAGATTTGCCAGTGCTTTATATGTACACAACGATCAGCCATAACATCATGACCACCTGCCTAATACTGTGTAGGTCCCCCTTTTGCTGCCAGACCAGTCGAGTCTAGTGGACTCCACTAGACCTCTGAAGGTGTGCTGTGGTATCTGGCACCAAGGCGTTAACAGGAGATCCTTTAAGTCCTGTAAGTTGCGAGGTGGGGCCTCCATGGATCTGACATGTTTGTCCAGCACATCCCACCGATGCTTGATTGGATTGAGATCTGGGGAATTTGGAGGCCAAGTCAACACCTTGAAGTCGTTGTTGTGTTCCTCAAACCATTTTTGCTTATTGGCACGGTGCATTATCCTGCTGAAAGAGGCCAATGCCATCAGGGAATACTGTTGCCATGAAAGGGTGTACATGGTCTGCAACAATGCTTAGGTAGGTGGCACCTGTCAAAGTAACATCCCCATGAATGGCAGGACCCAAGGTTTCCCAGCAGAACATTACCCGAAGCATCACACTGCCTTTGCCGGCTGGCCTTCTTCCCATAGTGCATCCTGGTGCCATGTGTTCTCCAGGTAAGCGACGCACACCCGGCCATCCACGTGATGTAAAAGAAACCGTAATTCATCAGACCAGGCCACCTTCTTCCATTGCTCCGTGGTCCAGTTCTGATGCTCACGTGCCCATTGTAAGCGCCAGGGGTCAGCATGGGCACCCTGACTGGTCTGCGGCTACGCAGCCCCATCCGCAACAACCTGCAATACACTGTGTGTTCTGACACCTTTCTATTAGAACCAGCATTAACTTTTTCAGCAATTTGAGCTACAGTAGCTTATCTGTTGGATCGGATCACACCTTCACTCCTCACGTGCGTCAATGAGCCTTGGCCGCCCATGACCCTTTCACTGCTTTTCCTTCCTTGGACCATTTTTGATAGGTGCTGACCACTGCAGCCCGGGAACACCCCACAAGAGCGGCAGTTTTGGAGATGCTCTGACCCAGTCGACTAGCCATCACGATTTGGCCCTTGTCAAAGTCGCTCAGATCCTTACGCTTGCCCATTTTTCCTGCTTCTAACACATCAAATTTGAGGACAAAGTATTCACTTGCTGCCTAATATATCCCACCCACTGACAGGTGCCATGATAACGAGATTATCAGTGTTATTCACTTCACCTGTCAGTGGTTATAATGTTGTGGCTGATCGGTGTTTATTATATATATTACACAGGTGAGCTTTGACGAGCTTCTGATGGCCCCCGGTAATTTTGCACTGGAACCTTAACTATGTGAAGTCATTTCCATGAGTTAAGGCAGCAGCAAAAAAGGGCTTTGGTTGCTGTTACACTGGAAAAGGTTAATACGTTTCCATGCTGGGAAACAGTGGCTGTAGTTTCTTCCCATCTCACAGCCTACTGAGATCCCTCCACAGGTTATTACACAACATATAATGTCACATTCACTGCACTAATTAGAGCGCCATGTGAAAACACAGAATTAGCATACCGATATTGGTCAATGATAGGGTTGAATGTGCATAAAATACAAGGGACTGAGCTTGAGGGGCGTTAGATGTGCTGGAAGCAGTATAATGCACACACACGCACACACACACACACACACACACACACACATACCTTCCCAATTTTCTATTGAGTTGTGGTCTGGGGACTGCGAAAACTGAAACTGAACTTTCTGGAAGGATTCTGAGACAATACATCCTTTGTGCCATGGCGCATTATCCTGTTGGAAGTACCCGTGTGATGAAGGATGAATTGTAGCCATGAAATAATGTCCAGATACACTGTGGAGTTCAAATGCTAAATTTGAAAAGGAGAAACAGGAAAACATACCCCACACAACATTACACCACCACCCCCAGTATGTGCTGTTGACACCAGGAAAGATGTACTAGATACACATGGATACGTGATATTACGATTGTGCCAGATCCTGACTTTGCATGTCTTTAGATCGGCTGAGAAACAGCAGACACCAAAATCAAGCTCAGAGGTTAGCGATGTGGTGTGTTTGATTGGGAATATGGGAAAGAGACAGCTTTCGGATTGACTTTTTCCATGTGAAAACCAAATATTTTGACTGAAAGCATCACTGTTTCAAATGAAAACAGGGTGTTTAAAAAGAAATACAGCTGCTCAAATTAAAGTATAACTCAAATTAAAGTTCTGATACTAAATTGAAATAATAAATTAAAGTAATACAATTGAATTTTAACTTTAAAACATCTATGCCATTTCAAATCAAATATTTAAAGACTTCATTTTAATTGGATGCATTTGATTTAACAAGAGTTGACCATTCATTAACTTAAGAATTTTGGAATTTGATTCAAGGTACGTTTCTTTCTCGTAGGAGTGATAGAATTGCACAAGCTGAATTAAATATGTGAATCGTTAAAGCCTGGGTTGTAAAATATGTTCAGTTGCATGTTTGAGTATGTTCATAGCCTTTCATATATTTCTAAGTATCATTTTGAGACTCATAACATTTTATTTTGCCTTTCAGGGTTTCATGTCCTCTCCTGTGTTCGTTCGGAGCCTGCCCAGTCCACTAGTACATCCATCATCATTTTGTGATATAATGGCCTTGTGTGTTACCAGAGAGAAATTACAACTACTTTATCAAATGGTAACTTGCATTCAGTTTATTTACTATGCTTTTTGAAGTATTGCACATCAAAAGAAGAAACGTGAACGGAAATGCCTCATGAAATGGTAATGAGATGGAAAGCAGCAGAGTGACACCAGTGCAAGTTACACCAACGTTATTGCTCCTGTTTGATTACACCCTGATTACATATCCCACACTTTATTTATTTATAAATGAAAAACAAAGTATTTTTACCCTGATTAACCGTTTTCTTTTAGACCCGTAAACACCCATCTGTCAACACGCCCCGTGTCTACTAAACTAATGTGGCTCTAATAATATTATATCTCATGTCCAAGAGGAGGATTTTTTTGCCCATTAACATACAGCAGGTTACTTTTACAACAACAACAAAATAAATGAATAAGTAGAAGTAAAATAATTATGCAATATGCTGGACAACAAATGACTGCCACGTCTTTTTCATGTTCCTTTAGCAATATAAATCGGAAGCACACGCCAATCTGCATATAAAATTTCGACCGTTGCTGTTTCTTTGGAGCAAGCTGATCCGGATGACTGACAGTGCCGCTCTAATTGAGAGACATAATTGACGCAGCCTCCGCATATGCAGAAAATCAACTGATGATTTGCTGGACAAATAGCAAAGACCTATGGAACTAAAACTTATCCCAACGTAGTAGACATTTTGGGTTGTGACCAGCCGTTCCTCCACCAATGCCAAGTCCTCCGTGTGCATCTACCTCTGTGCTTTCCCACATTATTGATCATCTAATCTGTTTCCAGACCTGCTCCCTTGCTCTTTTTGACAGTGCCATAGCTTAATAGGTCCCTCTGGGAACGAAAGGCACTAATGGAAAGGCTGGAAGACACAATGGCAGCATTCACTGTCCTGTGAAAGCCTTCGCAATTGAAAGAAAACGTATGTATATAACAAATAAGAAAAAAACATGCAGTTTACATTTTATAATGCAGTAAAGAAGTACAATGTTGTTGGGTATAGCAAGTCGTATGTACCTGAATAGGGATCCATACATCTCATTTGTTATAATTTATTTATACAGGGTCATTTTTGTGCTTCAACATAGAAAAAGTTAAACGTTTCAAATGTGTACAGAGTTTACTTTTTCCATCAACTTCTCACCGAAACCAAGTTATGAGGCTACTTATAATCTATAACAATACACAATATGAAACATCTAACAGAGTTGAATTAGTATAGCTCTGAGCTGAATGAAGATTTGGTGGTAAGGAAGGGAAAAGTCATACATCTTTCAGGCTGGTAAAGCAATTAGAGGTATCACTCATGAGAAATACACATTCCTCTAAAGCCAGAATTGGAAAACTGGGGAAAAAAAAGGTTCCATTTGTCACTAGGTTGATTCATTATCAATAGAAAAATATAATTGTATGTCATAAACAAGTAATTAATGTGTGTTAGAAACTTGGATGGAACTCATACTATTTTTTGATTATATAACTGATATTTTGGAGTAATGCTAGTATTGTTTTATTTCAGTGTAATCTTCTTCATGTATTTCTTATTTGTGAAATATATTTAAACTTTAAGACTCAAACAAACCAAATATAAACACTTAGCCAAATCAGCATGGAACATTTAATTAATCCTTGAAGCTGTAATTTCAAGTTGTGTTCATTGTTACTAGGGAGACTAAAACAGAGAGACCAAAGAAAAATTCCAAGGGAAGTAAGCATTTGCGTCTTAGGGGATGACGGCTGTGTCATAGAAGAAAACTGCAAAAGTAAACAATTAAAAGCATTGTTCCTGTGGATATGATGTTGCAGAATCATGAAAAGAGCATATAAAACACAGTGATGAATTTGCCCAATTTTCTCACTTGAAATGTCTGCAGTCATTGTTCAAAGCTTTAGAGCCCTACATTACTTCCTAAGGAGGAGTGGACCCCATACCCAACAATAGGAGTCTCATATCTCTTATTGGTAGGTAACATTCACATTTGCTTTTGCACACTGCTTTTTACACAATGGTGTCTTTCCTTCTTCGCTCCTTCAAGTCAGCTCTCGTAACGTGCTAGCCCTTTCTGCAGCCTTTCTCACTGAAGCACCAGCCAAATGTTCAGCGGCAATGACCCAGTCTCTCCCATTCACGGGGGTTTAATGCAAGGGTGACTAAACCTTTCAAGCACACAGTCATCATAACGAGTGTGTCCCATGAATCACCACTATCCACTATCCAGATAATTCATTCCGAAAAAGAATAAAACAAGGCCGGTCCCACCACTATTTATTTTAATTAATTATTAATACATTCATTTCAACTTCTATTTTGGGAGAGAGGGGAAAAAAGCAATGTTAGCTCCTGTGTGCATTTCTCTTTGCCAGCTCAATGACTCACTTTCACTAAACGATAAACAACTCAAGCATACATCACATATTTCATTCATTTATTTTGTCTTCAGCAAACCTTACACTGGGCGACTAGCGCTGCGTATCATTTTGTTCCGGACTCCTTTCCTCTCCGTTTTATAAACATAGCTTAAACATGCACAACCTCTAAAATGTCTGTTTTACAGTCTAACGTGATTGTTCGTAGCTGTCCCGATTGTTACTGCATCGTCCGCACGTATAGGTCAGCGTATATTTCAAACTTCCCAAACTTGCTATAGCTACAGTTGATCTATTGGTTTATTGTCTGGGGACCTTTACTAGTAAAGCAGGCCTCAAACATTTTTTAACAAAATGAAAATTGCATTCCCATTTTTTTTTAAATGCAGTCAGTTGTTTAGAGCAAGATCTGCAGGTAACACTGCACTGATAGGAAAAGAAAGGATTAATTAACGGTGAAGGTTTGGGTGGAGTACGAGAATGAGGCAATCAGTGACAGTGCTGCTGTTTGCCGGGCTGCAGGTGAGTAATCAGCAATTTCACTGGTTCTACGTCTGAACTTAGTCACCTGACAAAATGCAATAATTTGAGATAAATGTTTTTAATCAATCAAAAGTATATTTTCATGAACGAAGGTTTGATATATTGTGTGGAATGCTGAAGAGCCCTTTTGTCGATGAAATATTACCAAAAAAACACAAGGATCAAAGTATTTATATACTTTGTGCTGCATTAAGACCAAAAACAGGATTAATTCATGGGTAATGGTTTTATATTTATAGAACCATACCATATATACTGAATTATGAAATGTATTCAAAAATTTTATTATTTTGTGGAAATGCCTTCCAACTGTGTAGGTTTGTGTGGGAATGGAGAGAGAGGGTTGGGAGATTTATTCCCACCAAAACAAGTCAGAGACCAGGCCAAGGTTTATTTTTAACACAAGGCTCCAGCACTAGAGAGAGTTGGTGGAAATGCTCTCCCACAACCTAACACACGCACACACACACACACACACCAACCCAGACTCCCTTCGTGCAGTGCAAAACATCATGAGTCCCGTTGTTCATCGTGCTTGAGATGGGGGAGGGGTGTGTTATATCTAGAAGGAAACTGGCTCTCCATACTCAGCCCTGTTCTGTCTGTTTTAATGCTGGCCTTTCTCCTGGTGTCATAGGAAGCATTTCCCTAATTATTATCGAATTCAGCTAAACAGCACTCATTGACATTTTCATGGTAAAACATTTTCCAAGTATATTAAGCATTAAAGCCTTTTGTCAGAGTGCTAAAAATATATGCTTTTAGTTCTTGTATCTAAAGAATGTACTGCATGGAATATTATTTTTATGAAATAAACGTAATGTAGCATATGCAATGCATAAGCCAAATCAGTGTTCTGATGGGTTTAAAATATATTTAGATTTTCCCAATCTGAGTTCTGTACTGGTGTCATTAATATTATATCACTGAGCACAAATATGAATAAAGGAAGAGGGAGAGAAAAGGCAGACATATCAAAGTCTCACTCACTGGCTGTCTTCAGGATGAAACAGATTGAAACTCATTTAGGTTTTCATTTAGGATTGCATGTGCATTGCCAATCAACGCTGAGTAAGTCCTCAAACCACTTGGGGTATTATGACTTTTAAACGTATTGCATTACCTGCCCTTTACTTTGGCTGGGGCTTCTCTTCATATTTTCATTAAGAAAATGGACCAGAAACTCTAAATGAAATAACTTTTTTTTTTAAAGAAAATGCTTACAAAGTTTATTTACCTATTATTTTTTGGCACAACATCAGCAATAATCGGATAAGTTATTACGTTGTGTATTACTTCAAAATTCCCTGAACAAAAGAGTCAGTTTCTTATTAGAGAAAACGTCCCATCACATTGATTAAGTTTAAGTATTGATCAATTTAATAGAAGATGCACAGGAAAAAAATTCCATCAGATATTCGTCCAATGCCAACTTTAAAAAAAACATTGTTTAAAAAAACATAGATAATGTCTTGGCTGGGGTTCAGAATGCACTCATATTGGAGTTGACAGTGGCTGAACTATAGAGTATGTGTGCGTGTGTGTGCAGGGTATGTGACCGCACCTGGCCTGTGAGGGTGGGGGGTCATGGGAGTGGACCACCATTTTGTGTCCCCTCCCTCTCCTGTACAGCATTTTGTCAACATGGGTTATTCTTTGCATATATTAAAGAGCATTGTCACTTGTAGATGTTGATTATGCGCTATATGTACACACTGCAATTAATCAATCACCTTTATCATGTTTTTTTAGAAGTAAATTTAAAGTATCTGTAAATTGTCGTGTTGGGCATTTTTTACATGGTGTGGATGATAGTCAAAGCTAGGAAAGGTTTTTGATATAGTTGGCTGGTTACGGCGAAATAATGAAATTTGAAAACGTAAAATAAGAGCGCAACGGGTTACTAGCTAGCGTAAAAAGAATGCTACTAAATGCTATAAAAACAAACCAAAGTTTTGTACAAAAAAGAAAATAGGAGATAGATGTTTCCAAGATCCCCAAACTAAAGGCCATTTTAAATACAGATCTGTGCAAAAGTTTTACTGTCCCTAGCTGTTTTACATGAATGCAGTTTTTTATGTTTATGTTTTTTGGACCTCCGCATTCGTGTGACATTAGAAAAGAGCAGTTTTAAAATTTCCAAACATTGATTTTCCAAAAGAACAAGGAGTTCTGCAAGAGACGGTATGGCCTCCACAGAGCCCTAATCTCTAATTTGGCTACCTGCTTGGTATCATTGTCCTGCTCCATTCTTTCTGCCTTCAAGTCTGACAAGATGCCTGCCCCTGCCAATGAGAAGCATCCCTAGACCATGATGTAGCCACCACTATACTTCACTTTTGGGATGGTGCGCCTTGAGGCATGGGCAGCATTAGGTTTGCACCACACAAAGCGGGTGTTTTCAGTAATGTCTTTCTGGCCACTCTCCCGTACAGGCCAGTGTAATGCATAATACTCAATATGGTTGGTTGGTGCAGATTTACTCCACAAGCAGCTACCGAACACTGGTAGCTCCTTCAAAGTTATTGTTGGCTTTTATAACAAGTCTCCGTCTTGTGCGAGCACAGAGTTTCGAGGGACGGTCTGTTCCTAGCAGGACCTGGTTGGTGCTTCCACAGCTTCCAACTGTGCTCACTGGGATATCCAAGCACTTGGATATCATTTTGCACCCTTTTCCTAATCTATACATTTGTATTGCTTTATCTCTAACTTCTGTAGAATGCCATTCAGATTCACAGCCTGACAAATGATGATTCAACAGTGGGGCTTTTATCCAGAAAATGTGTCTGTCAGCTGTTTACTTGCATTCATTCACTCATTTTCTGATTTTCATCTGAGGCGACTGAGCACTGTGCTAGTTGCAAGGTAAGGCACAAATGCTAGTCAATTCATGAAATCAAGTAGACAACAACACACAACACACAGTTCAGATACCTGAAGTCTAGATACCTAAATCGCCCTCTACACTGGATCTCACCAATTCATATCTCTCTTGTTAATTCCCTTGTATGTAACTTGGCATTAGATAATATGCCTGCTGATAGTTTTCCATCTTGACAATTAGTCATTCCTCATACATTTTAATTGCTAGTTCTACAGTTGACTGTTAGTTGACTACAGGATACAGGGCATTATTCAATTAGGATTAGATTTAATTCAATTAGGTGATATTATGGAATGGACAACGTGTCTGAAAAGCCAGCTTAACTATCTGAAATAGAATCAATGTGTCCAATAATGCTGGTTAGGATACCAATATTGATTGCAATGGGACTCTCCTTTACGCTGATCTCGCTTGCGTTACGATTGCTGTTAGGAATGGGTGTTACGCACATACCTGTTGCATTATTAACCGGTTTAACAGGGCAATGCCCACCTTCTCTATGGTTCACCCTCACAGGATCCCCAAGGTACAACAAAAATTCAAGAAAAGAAAATAACTGTTGGTGTTGTCTCAGCCGTAGGACCCCGCTTTCATTGCCATTACATTTGGCTTTTCTTCCTCTTTTGTTCTTTTGGCTGTTTTACACTCCCTCTTCCAGCCAGCTCCCAAGACCGTCTACCTACTGGAGAAACCAGGTCGTCAACAAAGGCTGTTAATCAGCCGAATTCCCAGGAGGTGCCGACAGCCGTGGCCACACTATTCCCATGCGTATCCGCGAGACGGAGACGTGCAACTCTGTACAAAAAGTAAAAAAAATGGTTAAATGGTCGTCCTGGCTAACAGACTTAGCAAAATGGTAAGCTGTTATCTAATTAAACAGCCTGTTCTGGATCACGTATGCATGTTCTTTTTGCGCAAACACTGAAGCACACCTTTGGAGTCTCTAGGCATGATAAGTTTCCTTAATAAAAAAACTGAATACCCCACTTTTTGATCCAGGCTCTCCATTTGTATATATTGTCCTGCCTTTGTTTCACACATTCCACTCGGGGCCACCGTGCACACTGATTTGATTTCACAACCCTCATGTTAAACAACTGTGGTTTTGAAGACAAAAAAATAAAATAAAATAAAATAATAATTCATGTGGACCTCATTCCAAAAGTATGCAATTGAAAATCTTGTTACACTCTTGTAGCTATGATTTTAAAAATGTTATTGTTTTCCACATGCCATCATGATGTGCAACACGTTGTAGAATTTCTTTGGAATATTTCATGCTTTACAGACCTAAAAACTACTATACTACTAACCAGTACAAATACTACTAACCAGCTGAATCAGTAATGTAAAAATGTTTATAATTACAAAAATCTCCCTTTCAGGGAAAACTAAACTAAAACATTTTAATGAACTAAACCTTAAAAAACCAAAAACAACATACACAGCCATCAACCTTCAAATGAACCAAAAACCCTTCTTCCTTTTGGCCAGCAATACTTGCCTTTTTATCTGCTAGCACCTGAGTATGGTTAGAACCACCACAACCAAGAGGCTGATACTTTATACAAACAGCCTTGTTAAGCATTTAAGATAAGTGCACAACTCACTTACGTGGCTGTCCATTCTTTTTGCATATCAATTATTTCATACACTTTGGCTTCTTTTATTTATAAGAAATTCCATAAAGAGTTTCTCTTGTGTAATTAGTTTGGGTTTGCCTCTAAGTGATCCTGGGAGAACATCATAGCTCCCCAATTCAGCTTGCATTAGCATCAGACTCCAGCTATCCTACAGGCATGCCAATTAAACAATTCTGTTTAACATTCTGAATCATGAAATATGCGTTTGCTTGGGCATTAGGCCTCCTCTTTAGATCATCTTGTACAGGCCACATAAGGATAAAATACTGAAAAGGCACTGACCACATCTGAGATTAATCAACGTATTGATTTCAGCACAGTAAGTGAACTAGTCTAACCCTGGATTTTCATAAAATAATTAATTTCTCTGTTGGATGCATTTGCTTGTTTACATGCATTTTTTGAGCACGGTGGAAGTCTTGGTACGGAAGGTGAAATAAACAAAAACAAAACAAAAACAGCTGTTATACAGACAAAGTTGTTTATACAGCTAGGATGAATAAAACTGGCTATTGCTAACTCATCTGGAAAATGTAGAACACTTTCATTAAATGATGTTTTTTAATGATCTATCACCGTGGTTCTCAAATTCTGGGTCAAGACCCCCTGGTGGGTTAAATGTATAAGTACACGTTAAAATAAAAGTTATTTTGCGCATGTAATAGAAATTGTAATGGTGCACTGCGGTGCTCCGCCTACAGACTACTTCACTGAACCACAGTAACGCAGCTCGCCAGATGTCAGGTTACAAAGTCCAACAGCTCTGAGTTGTTCCACTGATTCACCCTTCTCTTTTTGATTGTGTCCGATAACTTCTGGACCTGTCACGGCCCGGCGTGCCACATCATAACACTGTTTATCAAAAAAAGATCCTACATTACTAAACTGCATTTCAAATAGCACTCTCCAAATAGACGAACTCCATTGACACCTTAAACCTGAGATATAAAAAAATAAAAATCTGATAATTCTTTG
>JAOVYW010007172.1:21671-42364 GCA_025775045.1 Hiodon tergisus
CTCTTTTCTTTTAAGCTTTAGTTTCTCTATTTTGATGACATTCTGAAAACTTCGCATTGTGAAAGTCCATTGGTAATGCATCCGATGTTTGTGCTGTTATACAATTGTTCTACAGCTTTGATTTAGTGTAAATTAATTGGTCTCCAATATATTTAACAAAATATTAATTGCTACATTGGCAATAGAAATTGGGTCTTTTTCTACGATAAAAATATAGTTGTATTTCTCAACAAACTAAATACATTTTAAATTATATTTAAGAATATACCCATAGCAGCTGTCAATACAGGATTGAATTGAACATGGACAAAGATTAAAAGGTATTATTTAAATTTCAAATGCTTATATCATAGCTTTGTCACTTTTTTCAGGGAATAACTCCTGGTAGCTTTTAGACTATTGACTTTTTTGTAGCTGGTTTTAGCATACTGCTGGGTTCTGTTCTGTCTAGGAAAAGTACACATTAATAACTACAGACTGTGCCTTATAGCTTTTGCATCAAGCAAGGAATTTTTTATTTTCAACAAAGATTATGGTGAACCCATTATTCCCTCTACCCTCCAAGGCATCGATTTATAAACTCAGCAAAAAAAGAAAAGTCCTCTCACTTCAAACTGCTTTTTTTTCAGCAAACTTAACATGTGTAAATATTTGTATGAACATAAATAGATTCAACAACTAAGACATAAACTGAATAATTTTCACAGACGAGAGGCAAAATCTAAAGTAACAGTATCTGGTGTGGCCACCAGCTGCATTATGTACTGTTAGTGTCTTAACGACCGTTCCACAGGTGCATGTTCATTAATGGTATATGGTTCATTGAACAAGCATGGAAAACATTGTTTAAACCCTTTACAATAAAGATCTGTAAAATTATTTGGATTTTTACAAAAGTTTTACTATGGGACAGACAGCCTTCTATTGAACATATTGCATCACATTCTTCTAGTCGGAGATTAGCAAGAGATCTTCAGCCACTCAGCCACATTAGTTACATTCAGCCTATGCCACATTAGTGGCAGTCCTGGACCTAAACGGTCAAGGCAGCGAATATTTGGTGCAAGTAAATGTGTTATTTTGTTCAACTGCATCTCCCCCTAATGGCACTGCTATTCATATCAATGAAGCTGAGCTAACCTTTAAGACTTGACTGCTCAAGCGGCTTCAGCTGTTTGATATTAGAACATCACAGAATCGTCGATAGCTCAAAGCAAATAAATGTTGCATGTTTTGGCATTACATCCAGAGGAATTTCTTTGTAGATATTTTGGATACGCTTTCACACTCCATTTCCATGAGGTCTCACTAATAATGGCTCTGAGCCATTGCACAGTTTTATTCAGAATAAACAGGGCTTAGACGTTGCAGAGATGCGAAGTCGTCTGCTCATTCAGTGCATTGAGTTATACTGGAGAGAAAAATAATAATGATAAAAAATGATGTAAACGATGGCACAAATGGCTATGTATTGATCACCCACACAGCAGGTGACACCACAATAGTTCTCTTGTGTAAGAAATTTTTCCTTGCACGTTCTATTTTCTGTCCTAAGACGCATGAAATATGAGTCTGCTGATCTGTTAATTTGACAAATGATACATCTGTTTCTGATTTGGCTTAACATAGAAAAGCTACATACTTTAGTGAATGATTTGCATGCTTGCACAATTTGTTCCTGTTGTACACAGTGTAAATCTGACCAAAAACATTTCGTAACATAAATCATCTGTCTAGGACAACAGTCAAATAAGAGAACAAAACAAGAGAACTCCCGGAATGCTGTTTACCTAGATCAGAGCATGTGTCTGTTCAAAGTTACATTTTTACAGTGAAACCATGATAAAACGCAGAACACAAGGAAATGAGCACAGGGCAGAAGGCAACACTATGAGAAGCAGGGAATCATTCTGTATTGTGATACTTTTTAAAAGTGATCCGACATTTGTTTCTTTTACAAATTAATGACGCTGACAGGATGAAAAAAGATGTGATTATTGCCATTTTGGCAGCATATGTCGGAGTCATGCAAAACAAATTGTGACAAACTTAATTAGCTTAATCTGCACAGCTGTTTGTTTTTGGAGGTTCTGGTCAATATCTCCAGTCAATCAAGACTAATTAAGAATATTAGAGAGCCACGGCTGTAGTCAAATAAGAGGGCTGTTACTGTGTAGTAAATGACAGAAATTGCCAGATGTGCCTTGGAATGGTTTTAGAAAAAAATATTAGCATTGAATAAATAAAGGTTTAAAAAATGTCAATGGCACTATAGTGTGTAATAAATATGACGACTGCCTACATTCTTGTACATGCCATGAACCATACAAGCAGTCATAGGCTCTGTCAAGGGAAAACAACAGAAATCCTAAATCTGACCTAGGATGTCTCAGAACCGGGAGGCTGATTTTATGTCTTGTACGGCTGATTTGCTCACCATTTATTCATTTGTTTTGGCATTGCCAATATACATTGTTTTCTACTGAAATGAGGTCTGTGGATGAGGTCCTCTGGTTTGTTGATGTCGCATGCTGACTGCATGATTTGGATCCACCAGCCCCCATAACAAAAACCCACAAAGAGATTAGGAGGCAAGTATGATGTATCATCGCAAATAAAATAAAAAAAACATAATGGTTCCATAATTCCATAATGGTCTAGCTGGCAGGAATTTCTGCTCTCTCAGCTTAATTATTCCCCTGAACCGAACTCCCCTCCAAACCCCAGTTTTCAAAAACTTCCTAAATATATCTCTTTAAAAAATAAAAAAAAATAAAAATCACAATCCCTGGTTGCTGCTACTCCCCCAGAATGCATTGCATTGACAGCCTGCCTGCCAGTGTTTTAAGCAGTTACTAACAATGTAATGAATGGCAGCTGTACTAGCAAAAGGTCGGCAGACGCTGCACTTCCGGGTATAGGAGCACCTGAAGCGTCAAAATTAAAGTCCCGTGAACTCTCCCTCCCTTCCAGATCAGAGTCCACACCCAGAGTTCTAGACATTTATTGATAACAAAGGAGCTTCATAAACAGTCCGAGTCCACGGCAGTCTCGGCAGAAAAAAAAAAAACACCGGCTCTGAGATCCCCCCCCGGCAGCTCACAGCTGTCAGAGTTCCTCAGTCTTCCTTTGAGTTTGCCATTATGCTACCTTTCCAGACTTTCGACTGGTGTTTCAGCTCCAATGTGGCTTCTCCCTGGTGTAAAAAATACACTTGACAGCTCCCCTCCCCTCGATGATACAAACCCTCCTTCACTTGGATTGCTTGAGCTGATTTTTTTGGGCTTCATCCTTGCCCTGAAAAAAAGCTCGGGCCAAGCTACAGTTGAAGCCATTGTCATGTCATCCGTGAATAGTTGTCATTTTGTTTTTCTTGACGATGACTTTCTGAGCCGTGCTGTGAACTAATGACAAGATGCCATTTGGTGGCAAGAGTCGTCCCTTTTCGCGTGCCAAATCGGTTGCCAGATGACTCCAGGCCCTTCTGTCATGCCTGCTTTGGTTCTGGCTAAGACCCCTTTTTGGTAAAGAAATGGTGTTAAATACGGTTCCATTTACAAAAAATATATATCTTGTTTTGTAAAAATCATCAATAGTTTTTTGTCTGGGATGTTATTTACCAGTGTTTTTGTAAAAGGGCACATAGACCATAGTAAATATCCATCAACAAAATCACTCCCCTATGTTTGATTTTACATTGTTTTTCACGGAACAACTTTTTAAACATGTTGAGGATTGGAATCATTACCAGGATTATTTTTATTCGAGACCTTTTTCTTCAGATATTGATGAAGAGACAAATGTGACCAGGTAGTCAGATGTCACATGTCTTCATGCTACTGATTAGTAAATGTAAGGCTTGCTTGCGGTCACAATCTTGTGCTAGAAAGTTAATCTTGCGCCAATTAGTTTCAGCCCAGAAGGTAGTGCCTGGCGCTAGGATATGAAATGACACAAATCTCCCAAGGGAGTCTCTCTTCTTTTTAACTGATCAGGCAGAATGTTGTGGACTGTCCGATTCTATTACACAAGCAAAAGAAAAAAAAACAGTTGTGTGAGTTCTCCACCCCCACACCAGTCATTTGAAAAGTCAGAGATCATGGAAAATCACGCATGCCTGCCAAGTTCAGTTCCAAGTTCGCAGTATGACTTGCTTGCATACAAATTGGTTGAGAGTGTCAGGTCATCTGACTTTATTTATATGCATGGACTTGGTGATGACACAAAACCCTGTGGCTATTCTAACGGTATGTTTATGGTTGATTAAACGAAGCTTTGGTTGAGGGACCTTTTGTCCAACTCTCATAAATAACTGAGCAGGCAGGAGCCCCCTAAACCAACCTCTATCCCCCAAAATGTCTGTTTGGGGTATGCAGTTGGTAGTAGCCTTTTTACAGCATCAAGAATAAGGAAAAATAAGAGAGTTTTGCTCTGCATTACAGGCACTCAGGTGAAGTTTTGACAAGTGAAGTGTACAAAGAAATGCCTTCTGCAAATTTTTATAAAAGTTGAGCTGTAAAAACAGTGGGGGTACCACACATCAAATGGAGAGCTAAGATTGCCCATGGTGTTTGACACGTTCTAATTATATGACTGAGATAGTCCCAATGAGCCAAAACGTTTCACATTAGATTTCTGGTGTGATGACATTTTATGCAATAAATACTGCGTAAAGGATACAATTTTAAATATTTTGTTAAATGTGTGAAACCTTAAGGCCTATTTTTTTTTTACTGTAACAGAGACGGAGTGAGCAGTCAGGGCAGGCACTGCCTACCTGATCAAATTGAGTAACAAAAACTTTACATCCTCATTAAATTGTGTTTTTCATTTTTGTTGATGCACAGTTTAAATAACATAAAATTCCTTTCTCGTGCTCAAAAATACACTAACACAGAAATTTGCGAGAACTTGAACCATTCCGATGCCAGGATATGCAAACCCGTTCACTCCTCTGTCCAGTAAATTGGTGAACTAAGCGTGCGTGGCTGCTTTTTTGTCATCTATCAATGTCAGTCTGTTTGTGACTATTAGCGTTTTTATTCTCCTGTTGGCGTATTTACTGATGAACTCGACACAGACCCTCGCTTAACTCTAGTTTTATCTTGGGGGTGGGTCTGTTTCTTCTCTTCTCATTTCAATCATACGTTTTCAACCACTCTACGGTATATCTCAACTCCAGCCAGCTTTATTTTGTGAATAGTTCAATAACAATGACACAAAGTGTATATAAAAAAATGTAAGGATCTAAGGCGTCATTAGCAACCTTCAAAGCCAGATATCGCTCAAGATGTTTGGAAACATGCGGACTTGAATCCTGAATGAATAGCACAATAAAAAAGGTTAATTGAGATTTTGAAAATGACCAGACAGATCTTGCCTTCCGTGGAAACATTCAGAGCTCAGCTCTGCAAATCGGGGCAATTACATCAAAGCTGTGGATCTTATTTCCAGTTATGATGAGAACAGTCACTGCCAGTTTTGTCTGGACTGTTGAACTAAATTATTAATTATTCCATTGATGCCACGGCAGATGACGTTTCTAGCTTCACTCAACAAGTTATCAGAAGTTCCAAACACCCAGGTCTCTGATTTTGAAAAAAATCTAATGCAGTGCAAAGGAATGTCAAGTTTGGACAATTGCACTTAATCAGGCCCGTACCTGCAAACATGAATATTAGCATAATGTTCATTAGCATAATCGAATAACTGTTGGTAATATGAATACAGGAGAGCAGCTGAGGCTATGTAACATTTTTTTACTGGTGGAATGTTTTGCTGTAAAGGGAAAAAGTGGAGTGGAAAAAACGCAAAAGACTGTGGACAGATAAAATAAATGCCTTAAGTTCTCACAACAAGCAAATAAAACAGTGCATTTCTTAATCATTTAACAATAGCATCATATTATTTACCTACGGTCAATTAAAAGCAATCCAGAAAAATAGCAATTGTTTCATGAAGTCAATTTTAAGATGTAGTGCTTTAGTTAGTGTGCATGACGCTTCACTCATCACTGCAAGACAGATGTTTGTATTAGAATAAACTGGGAAGAAAACCTGATGCCCATGCTCACTTGCGAAGCTGTGCTGCGTCATTTTAGACGTCTTTTATCTATATGCGTTTTGCCCTTTATTTTGTTGGCTTGCTGTGTTTGTAAAGGAACCCATGAGGGGAAATCTACAAAGCCCTTTTTCTTTAATTAATCTCGGTTCTTTGTGGTACATTTAAACAATGCTGCCAGAAGCAGGGTATGAAATAAATCCCGGTCATCAAACCATGTCCAGCCTCATTCTAGACTCATGCCTCATCACTCCTGAACCGAACGCGCCCAGCTCATTACAGTGGCCAAAAACACTTTGCCATCCATATAACCATAGATTTTTTTTAAAGAATGCATGCCGTCCCTTTGATGAATCAGACTCAGTGCCAGTCTTTGGACTTTTTCTGACCTAAACGATGTTTGACATATGAAATGAGTATTGGATGAACTTTGGTTGGCTATATTCTACACAGATTAAATGATTTTTGGCCAAAACTTTGTGACATAGCAGAGCTAACTAATCATTGTCAAATGCTGGCAATAAATAGGTTTGCATTGCACATACCTATAGTCACAGAGCAAAGTGTTTCCTTTACTTCACCAGTTGTATGACAGAGGTCAAAATATCGCAATGCTGCAGAACTTGCAGGATGGTTCCCATAATTGAATTAGAGAATGCTCTGGCAGTCCTGGCCCAACATTACCCCTGAATTCTAGTTTTATGTATGAATGGATTGTTAAACTGAGGCAGCAGATGTTTTGGGTTGATTTCTATCAAATAATTTGTCAACGACCCCATTTGTCAGCAGACATATTGATTTAGTGATATCACTGAGATTGGCTAGGAGTTAGAGACCTGTAAATCACACTGTGAATCAAGGTCTGCAGAGCCTTTGGAGCTGACAGTGTTAATGGATTTCTGCATCTCTACTGGAAAGTTGAAGCTGCAATAAGTGTTAAGAAAACAGTAAACAACGTCCATGCACTGCCACTGAAATAATAATTGTGGGTTTATGGAATTAAAATTTGTACAGCTAAAATGTTTAATTTTAATAGCCGTGATATAGCTAAAACAAGAGATAAAACTATAATATATAATATATACATAAATTTAGTTTAGCTAAAACTAGTAATTTTGAAAAGAATGTTTTTATTCTACATGCAATGAGATACTGACCCTATCCTAAAGAAGCTGATTTTGAGCCCAAATTTCCTCCTCCAGCGAAGAGGCATTGCGTGATGGATCTGGGGATACCACTCAACCCGGGGACGTTTTCTTCTCCCCCAGAGCCTCAGACATTCTCTTCTCAAGGGACATCCTAAGGAAGTTCTTAAAAAATTAGGATTTTAAGTGTCATTACATAACAATACGTTATACACAAAGACTTACCAAGATAATCATCATGGTCTGATTCATGCAATGACGCTATATAGAGTATCGATTTTCAACCAAAACCTAATATTAGAGAAAGAGGACCATGAAAGTACTAATAAAACACAATTTTGTTTACTTTTGCAAAAATGAAACTATTTGTTGATAAATCACTGAGCCAGCCCGGTGTGACCCCAGCCCAAGTGCTTGACTCTGAATATACACCCAACCTGACCCCCAGTTCCGATTGGGTTCAATAGCCAGATCTTAGCATGTGAATCTGACGGTCAGGACCGAAGTTAATCAGATTGATGACTAAATACTAAAAACTAGCTGTAATTGAGTTAAATGGGGGGGGGTACGTTTTTTGCACCTGAATATTACACGTATGATTACCTTACACACTAAAGAAGTGAAAGAAACAAACTTGTATAAAAAGGGAGTTTGAACAAAGTAAAACTCAAAGAAAGATCTGACCAAATTCCATGTGAAAAACGCTTTTCAGTCATTTTCACCCATGCACGTGTCATCCCTGGCAAACCATGGGTGAATGAGCATTTAGTCAGTATTTGTTGTGACTACAAATGATACATTTGCATATTCAGGTTTGAAATGCCAGCACAACACTGGGTTTCTCTCTTACCTTTTGATGTTTTTCTATGAGTTGTCTGAGCCAACTGGCACAATAACCTTTCTGTTGTGAAGAAGACCTTTGTGCTGAGACACGTCAACAAGTCGATGATGGTATAAATGCAACTTTACACGGAACACGGCTATTGCAGTGTGATCTTTGGAAGTAGCTCTCCATAAACTTTGTATAACTTTACAGGATATTTGGTTTTTAATGGTCTTTCATAGAACAGACATTACTAATTAGTAATTACTTAAAAGGGCATCGCTACATCAAATAGACATGGTAATCTTTTCACACACATTTTCAGACACATGTTACATCCATTTGCTTTGTCATTTTCAAAATTGAAGTTGTTAGTTATTTTTCCAGTTTTCACTCCAATGTTGAACTCATTAATATGCCAGAAAACAGACAGTAGAACAAATGCATCCATTGTGTCTATTGTACAACAAGAAGCTCTGGAAATAAAGTACAAATCAATGTGCTGCACTGTTTATTGACTCTCAGATTCAAAAAGGTAAATTAATTTCATGATCAGTTCATTTTATGATATGTACAGTAAATTGCCTGCTTAAAGGAAATTATATCCTCATAGAAAAACTGGCACAAACAAACAGGCAAGTATCGGGGATTTATTCCTGACCCAAATTGATACAAACCAATTCAATCTCCAAAAGAAATCTGTTCACAGATTGTAATTATTCAATCTTATTGAAGAAATAAACAATGTACTGCCAAGCAGTTCTGAAACTAGTGAAGTGGGAAGAAAAGTCCCTTCCCCCCCACTGGCTTTGAACACAGATGCCAATCTGCAAACACAGGGATGGTTTCGAGCTTCCACAATGCATTTAGCACACAAACGTGATCGTTTCCCCATTTGCCCCCATTCATAAAAAAGGTCTGTTACCTTTGTCGTCCTTTACAGAACCAGCCGGGCACATGGTTGACACAAATTCAGCTATTTTAAGCTAAATGGGGGGGGGGGAATAAAATACAGCCCAGGCAAGCCGTGGCTGTGGCTCTGTGGCAGGGGTGGCAATCTACTGCTAATCCTGTGATGAAATGAAAGACGGCACCTACAAACGGAGCCACACGCCCACACTGCGCTCTCCGCCGACATCGCTAACTCTTTAAGATCAGCAGCCACGCAGACATCTTGACATCACAGGACTTCTCAAAAGAGCTCGCACGGATGCCTCCGCCACAACAGATCCCCGTGGCAACACTTCGCCAGCCCCAATGTTTCAGTTCTTCCTCCTCCAGAATTACAGGCGGCCTATTGATAATTAGCTCCAGTCTGTCAATACCAGCAGCGCCCTGTAATGTATTATTCATCTAAGAACAAAACAGTAGTTGATGGATGAATAAGATCAATTATACGCTGGTGTGTCTGACTCAACAAGCAAGGTTGTAGATAAAGACGGTTCTGATCTAAATATATTGCACGGATGTGTTCAGTGTTATTTTCCATCCTAACTAAATGTTTAAATTGTTTAGAGACCCACTAAATGGAGCACTCGTTAATGGTTCCCCTCATAAATATTCACCACACGGTGTGTGGTAATTCATATAAGAAACAAAACGACCCTGCTGTATTTTAAAAATATAACAGCGAGGGACAGAGCTAAGTCACCACCCCAAGTACAAATAGAAATATGTAGTACGGACCAGTAAGCTTGAGAAAGGATTCTTTGTTTGCACTTTGAGAGCTTAACGTTATCACATAACATGGAATGACATATTGCTCAGCGCATTTTGAATCCCAATAAGCTGTGTGGTCTAAAATATAGACTGCACTTTTGCCAAGCAACCCAGCTGTTTATTCCATGCATTCTGATGCATTCAATCAGCACAAAGTAACCTTATGGAGAGTTTTTCTGTCATTTTCAGGTTGAAATTTATGTTAAATTCATACAGCCCTTATTTCATTAAGACAGCAATGGTTAAAAGACAGTAGAATAATTGTCTTAATACTGGAATAACGTGTTTAATCTGTTTAAGAACCAAAGGGCAATGTCGCCACTGTCAGGAGGCGCTATTGTACTCAGTGAAATAAACCTCCAAACGTATGGTACGGGGTGATATCGTGCTTTTAGCGCACACATCACATCAGAGACCAGGCATGTTTTGGAGAGGTCTTCTCTATTATTAGCCCTCTCGAACCTCAGGCCTAGATAACTTTCAAATTCCTTTTCCACGTGGTAGGTGGCACGCTTTGACCAAATTCCCAGTGGCACTGTTTTCAAAATTACCTCCTCTGTGAAATACCTCTTCCTGTCTGAAATTATTTATTTATAACAGAGCGATAAAAACATAGTATGACCGCGAAGACACACATGCGCATGCAGTGCTTTTTGACTCTTATTAAGTATGCTATAATATTTGCATGGTAATCAATAAAGTATCTTAAAGATATTTTCATCTTATCCCACAGCATGGTTACATAATGTGAATTTGACCTTATTTCTCACACTCCTCTGCGCCCTCCTTCAGTAATATTATATATACTGTGTGTATATATATATATATATGGGAAAAAAGGCGCAAAATAAAGCTTCTGCACAAACGAGGATAATTATGTAAAAATAATTAAAAGAACATTTAAAGAAGGAGCTCTTCTTCAGCTGAAATGACAAGGTGCTATAAACTTGCTGTTGGAGTTGTTATCAGAATAACAGAATATCTAGAACACATACATATATAGTGACTGCCAGGTTTTTCTGAACAGTGATCGTGGGTCATTGTGAGCAATGCCAGTTTTTTTGAGCAATGA
This sequence comes from Hiodon tergisus, assembly GCA_025775045.1. Lineage (NCBI taxonomy): Eukaryota > Metazoa > Chordata > Actinopteri > Hiodontiformes > Hiodontidae > Hiodon > Hiodon tergisus. The sequence continues at coordinate 32,491 of JAOVYW010007172.1, forward strand.
CCCCAATAATCTGCAAGCCATAAGCATAGTTCATGTAGAGCACAGGTCTTTGTAAAGGGTAAGGAAGAGGGAATTGGATGGTGTACGATGTGTTGAGGGAAGGGGGGGTAAAGTGACTGGGAGAATCCAGGAGGAGTAAACTGTTAGAGTTCGAATGTATTAAAAATATGATTGTAACCGTTGCTGCGATGCTGCCTGGTTCTTGACAGTCCTTCAGCGATAAAGAGCCAAAAATATGGAAATGTGCTCATAGGCACATAATGCTGCCTTAACTCTTCCGTTAGAGACAAAAGTGTGGCACTCCTACCATCCAAATCACTTTTTCTTATCAATATATTCAACGCATCATGAATTTTAAACAATTCAGAAAAACTTAAGTTTACAAAAAGAAAAGTGCTCAATGCCAGCGGGATTCGGGAGCTTCTTATTCAAAGAGGGAATATAAATATTTCTACGAAATGGTAAACAGCTTATCAGACTGCTGAGCTGTATTCGGTGTCAAAACAAGCGAAGCTGAGGATGTAGTGTTGGTTGAGAGATTATTAATGTCCGTAGAGTGGATATGGAAAACAACCCGAACCCGGTTTGATTGCTTTACCTGGAATGCTGGAGGCAGGCAGGAACGAGATTCCTGATCCATGAAGCAGGAGGAAACAATGACCTCCCAGGTTTATTTGAGGATGGAAGAAAAAAAAAACGGGATTCCCCTCGGGAAGACAAAGGCTATCACCAGGCCCAGGGTTTTGTTTTGTTCCAATGCAACCATCTCCAAGTCAAAGCAATTCTATACTCTCCTCTTATCCCAACAGACAGGCCTACTTAAAAAACAACCTATGGCAAGTAAGAGTAGAAATAGCATCTGTTATGTACAAAAAAAGCATCAGGTTGTGAGTTCTAAACGATAAGGTCTAATCGCCCATACACTCTCTCTGGGTCTCTGCTTCAAGTCATTTTCAAAGAATTTAACTGGAGAAGCAGCCAGCAACTTCAATTACTGTAATATTAGCAGGTGGGTACAAATATTAATTTTTAATTTAATTTTGAAACATTTTCCATTCTGCCGGACAAATTTGATGGTTTTAAAATTGAGTCTAAAAATGATAAATACATTTTAATATGATTTCTACTGATTGGAGAGACATTGATCTTGACCGTGAAGTATCAATGGTTAGTGAAAGGGGTCAGGTAACCTGGGTTACGAAGCAGCAAAGAATGTAGAACCATCTGTCACAATCTGGGGGGAGAGTTCGTTTTTGTGTCTTCCCGGGCTCTTGTGATTAGCCCAATAATCAGCTGATTAGAGCCAACTGTCAGAAATTAGCTTGCACAGGAAACTGTGGCAGTTTAGGCAGAATTTGGGAGCAAAATTAACTGGTTCCCATCACTTTGTACTTGTGGCAGTTATTGGTGTAGCTAGCAGACTATGGCTTTTTCTTTAGCTTAATTTCTCATTTTTATTGGAAATTAGTTTGCTTAGTTTCATTGGAGAATTCCTTTCTTTTTTGAGGGATTGTTGAAATGTTTTTATCTGTATTGCGTTTGTGCTATAAGTTTTACGTTCACGGAGCCAAGCGACAGGGTATGCAAAGGTTCGGTTTCCGCTGCAAGCAATGACAAACATTTTTTTAAAATGTTATCAGAAGGGTCTTTGCCAGGCCCAAACCTGGCTAACCCGTCTCTATGCAGTGCAACTCTACTGTTGAGTTTGCCAAGACGGAATCTGGGAGACGCTGTCCTCAGTCTGCTTTGTCCCATTTGTGTCATTCCCACATGAAGGATAGAAAACAAAAGACAAACAAATCCTTGCCTGCAAGCCCTCCGAACGCAAAACAAAACAAAACAGAATTTAATTAACAAACTCAACTGAATAAAATAAAGAACAGTCAGCTCACCCCGCTTCCAAACCCCCCATAACATTTTAAGGCCACGTTTCCTTTCTCAGCTGATTGTTGACAGCTGCTTCTCTTCAGATATTTACAAGGGCTCTTTATCAGCGTCCAGAAGATCCCAAAAAAACAACCACCTTTTTAAAGTTTTAAATCCGGAAGGTTTCGCGTTGTAATAGATATTTAGGTTTATCCCCATCTCTTATAGAGTGCATTTTGTTCTTGTTGTTGCCTATACGCGGTACAGTGCTTTGCTGTGGTTCTGATTGCACGTAATTAATATGAGGGGACAGGTAAGTTGCATATGGGTAAATACCCCGTCCCGTAGCTGTGCTATTGTAAAGAACATTAGGCCAGGAACGGGTACCAACCCATGTACGTTTTATCAAGTAGTTTAGAAAGGGCACTTTTATTGCTTACTTTGGCTCCATACGTAATTCCCTTGAACCCATTTATAGTATATTATATTATATGCTTATTTATTTCACTCTCATTTCATAGTTTGGCTGTTGTGTTGCTCCACACTCACTCATTTCACTCTCAATGCAGTGTTCAACCCTCCCTCTGCTAGACGGAAACCGAGGGCTGTAATGCTTGTTTTCAGCTACTCTCTTAGCATTCATTTTGTGAGACCACTATAAAAACAAACCACATGGGAACCCCAACCTCTAGACAAGAAAAGTCGAAAAACAATAAATCCATTCCTTTGATGTGGCTTCCTTGTAAATATATCCATGAAAGAATTTGTTTGGTTACAGTAGCGACATTTGAAATTTCCTACAGGTCAGATAGCTACAAAACAATTTGTCTCTCCAGATTGGAGCCCATTCAAAACTACAAGCTGGGGTATCTGTGAATACGCCCTGCAAAACGTGGCGATTTTGAATTATTTCCCCATTGGTACTCAATTATGTTCTTCTTTTGTGTAATGAGCTACAAAACAGATATATTCTCTTTTGTTTGGGCTGGGTGTGATTATACTGCCCCTATATTCGCAACTGAATGTTACAAATTTCATATTTAACTGTTAATAACTATTTAGACTCACAGGCTCAAAAATGTTTTAACGCATTATGCAATATAGAGACATAAAAAACATCTACAGTGCCTAATGAATGTCCTCATGATTATTTACAATGGGCTGATGATCCAGTTTTCCCTATATAGCAGAGTGGTTCATCAAGACATTTATTTCAGAACAACATTGCCTGTATTGATTTACTTTTCCACACGGAATCTGTCCTGTCATTCAAGTGTAACTTTAACCTACACTGTCCTCTGGACAGCAGTCACCAACAGCAGCATTTGCATAACTGCGATTTAGGTTTCTAAGATTAGAGACTGGCAGCTTTATTTTAGCTGCTTTGAATGTCTTGGACTCTTGTGTGTCAATCTCATGGGACAGTCCTGGAGGTACTGGGCAGATCGGTTCATCTCTCAATCCACACAGATGGATCAACACTAATCTCTTAATTACTCTGCAGGACACAGTCAAAACATTTATCCAAAGGACTAGTGGAATTCCATCGATTAGTGAATACAACAGACATTAATTGAAAGAGTCTAGGATACAGTAGAACTGAATTTAACTTCCTTGATTTAAAAATGACCAAGCATCAAGATGGTAATCTTTTTTTTTGTAAAAGCACTCACCGTCACACTATTCTGAGACCTTACAGTTTTCATTCGTCAGGGCTAATCAACAACACACCTTTTGAAAAAGGCATATTTGGGACCAGATCTTCATAATAAATCGCTAGAATTACAAACAAAGAGAATATGGCCGGAGTATTAAGTTCCTATAATAGAGCTAAGTGTTTAGAATGGTGAGTTTACTTAATAAGCAAGACTATATCAACAGTATTAATGTTGCTGATAAATGAAGACTGTAGGCATTGCTCTTTAACTGAAGTGTTTACTAAATGAATTATTTTCTTATACCATCTGTTATTTTCATGGCTCTTCCTCTATTAAATCCATTACTATTACTATTAAAATGATTGCTTGTTATTTTAATTGCAATGAATGCCTTGAGGTCTGTAATGTAAATATGTGGACAATTAGAAGCAATACATGTCTGGAACAGCATACACTAATAGTTAAAGAATAGAACTCTGAATTTACTGTGTTAGATGAACTGAACAATTAAAGTATCTACCTTTTACTGATGCATTTGATTTTAGTATCATTAAGTTCACCCTTTACATTCCTTATATAGTGCCAACTCATGTATAACATTTATTAAAAATAATTTCATGCATATGAGCATTGAAATATAATGACTAAAAATATTTGATTTATTTTAAATTTTATTTATGTAATAGCATCACCTTACTTGAAGGAAAACAATGCCAAGTTTATTTAAATGTAGCTTCTTTTGCGGTTTTGTATAAGATTAGTGTGATCCTTTTGAAACTGAGTCAAACTTTTAAACCAAGACTGATCTCTATATAAAGAATGGTTTTAATATTCGTCTTTGCTGATCATAGTAAGATGAGTTTTTTAAAAAGAGTAACCAGGTCTATGCATTCATTTTGATCTTCGGTTCTTGTAAGATTTAATGCACTCTAAGGATCTTGATGTTCAGGGCTAAATTTTGATTATTTGATTGTTTTTAAATGTTTGGTATAATTCCATGCTAATTCGCCTTTTATCCTAAATACATTTCTCATATGATGAATTGATCATCTCAATCATGAGCAGATAATTTTTCAGACAGGAATCAGCATTACATTCTGTTATCACAGCCTTTAATTACAACATAGCTTTCCCTCGTATGCCAAAGCAAAACAGGAAAATAGTTCCTTTCAGAGCACTGTAAGTAGATTTAACTATGAGGACATTCCCCTTTGGCAGTATAATCGATACTTCCTTTAACAAGTCTTAAAACAAACATTGACTTTAATGTCAGAGTAGTTTTTAACCATGAAACCTATAATTAAAAGCACTTAAAAACATTTTGTTTACATACACATTAATTGCGTAGCAGACATTTGACATAGAGCACAATAAATAGTTTGAATGATGGAAGATAACTCTAAAGTGGACATTCAACTCCAGTTTATTTGTTATAATGATGAACGTATAAAAGTATTTATTTTCGTCACTCCACTTTAAAAGACATAAAAAGTGGGTAAACAATCAAAGTAAGAAAACATTGACACTGGCTGCGTTAATTCACTGAAAAGGTGAAGTCACACAGCCTATTTTTCCTTTTACCCCTGAAATTACTTGAATTTAAAAATGAGTGAGGTAAATCTCAAATGTCATCAGGTGAGCCAGATTTGCAGATGCATTAAAGGCTTGCTTAGGGCATGTTGTGATATTAGAATTTTGGCCATTTAACATTTATCATAACACAAGTTCATTTTATTTTCTATTTTTCAAATGCTTTGAAGATGTGAAAAGTAATAAGGCTAATATGTGAACAAAAATCACTTTTATTTTCTTGGTTAAGGATCACGCTGACTGCTTTTATAATACAGAATAGCAGCGGAGGTTTGTTGGGTCTTTAGCAAACCCAAACCCCAGTACAGACTGCCGCCCTAGTTGGGAACTTTGAAATCAAGGACGAGGATGATGGATTTTTCTGAAGAGATAGAGATAACTGCATCAGGCCCCAACGAGAATGATGGTGATAAACTAAACAGGTCACTATTTTTAATGAAGACGACCCAAAAGCTACTGCTGTTAATAGTTCAAAAAGATCCCTGGTACAGCTTCCAGGTCACAGAACACGGCGCCCTGAACTTAAAAGAAATCCTTCGCAAATATCTGGCATGCAAGCCAGGTTTTTCCTGCTGGTATGGACAATTATTGTTCAGTTGCACTGGATACTGTGTTTTGTTTTTCTTGCCACCCTTTTGCACATCTGGCAGTCTGGATGCACTGGAATTGCCTTCGGCCATCACGGTTTTTTTATGGATTGGAGGAAACCAAGAGTTTCTCCAAAAACCCACGACACAGTGGAACCGGACAAATGTGCAATGGAGTCCTGGGTGCTGCATGTATACGTGCAGAATACATTTAGAATACGTGCAGAATACGTGCTCACAGGGAAATTGATGGAAAAGAGCGGCCAGTTGAACGCAAAATACTCTCCAACAAACGATGAGCTTGTCATTGTGCTGCTTGCTAGCAATGCAAGAATATTTCCAGTTGTGTGTGAGATGCTAACAACAAGTCAAACACTTTCAGAGAAACCAGGGGCAAGGGCACTGAATACACTGATTGATGAGTCTTTTACAGTTAATCTCACTTTCTCCGTCTTACAAGAACAATGCCCGACCATAAAGTAAATAAATAAATACAATTGGCCTTTGCGATTGATCTTGTTCACTCCATCATATCTGTCCTTATGGATAAGTGACCTTTCTGCGCTGTCTGAGATCGGTATTGCACAGAAACAAAAAGGATAGGAAACCAGCACAAACATGCGATCTGCACAGTTTCACATGGGTGAAGCCTTGACAATGCCCGTTGAAAATCGGAAACCACCGCTTCAGTCCAACTCTGTTAACTCAACTTGCATTCCGCCGAAGACCCTTCACCGTGATATTCACAAAGACAATCCGGTCACAAGACACAGCGCTATAGGCAGGAAAGGATTTAAGATGGGGATGCACCCGGAAGGGGGAAAACCGCTCAGGTTCCCTGGGGAGCTTGCTGGGAGCATGCATTGGAAACTAAGGGCATGCTGTCAGTTGTAATGGTGAGGAGTGTTTTCAAATGTTTGGTGGGCTAACTGATAATTATGATTGTAGTGACGCGGAGAGGGGAGAGAGAAACGCAAACAGTGGCTGCTTACAGCACAGGCGAACTGGTAAAAGACCGTTTTTGTTATTGTGTGGGCTGTGCTTAACGTGTATGCATGCATGTTCATTGTGTATTAATGTAAATTGTGTATTCTGTGCGCATTACATCAATAACAATATAATACATGCTGTGTATTAATGTATGTTAATTTTGTGTTTTGTAGTACAGGGTTTTATTTTATTTCCCCCAGTAGCTCGTGTGCGCAACCTTTGGTAAGTAGTTGCAAACAATGTTACCGAGTTTGCCCAGTGCTTGGTCGTGGTCATAATAAAAGTGTATGGGGAATTAACGTGGTTGGATTTCGAGTTATTGTACCCATGCACCATTTGTACAGTGTGTGTATAGTGCGTACAAATACTTTAGAATATTGAGTGCATACTTCGGTTTAATCTAATTAGCTAGTATCAAACAATGTATTTGGTGTATACGTACTACAAAGTTACTATCAGTTAATAAAATTTATTTATTGGCTTCTCCTAATGATTTTCTGTGCAAAACAGGCATTTAAGTGCAAAAAAACGGAAAAGAAAAAAGAGTCTGGCGCCACCCCTGCAGAAAAGCCGACATGATTTATTTGCTTGGTGGTTCATTATTTGTGCAGTTATCTACAGTTCCTTGCCTTGTTAGCCTCATAGGTCGCTCTAGATAAGAGTATCGGCCAAAGGACTCCCCACTCTTAATTTGAATACCATTGTGTGCGCATAACATATTGCAGCTCCCCTATCTTTAAGTAATAGCTTGGATATCATTACAGCATGTAGCAGGGATTTTGATATCATGGGAGAACATGAATGTGTAAAACTAGATGCGACTACAAAATTACCAACATTTAAATAACCAAATTTAAAATACAGCCAAAACACTTGGGCTGTTTTGCAGCTATAATAGTTTAGCATCTTACAGTTTTTCTTTCATTTAGTTTAAATGACATGCTAGGTGTAGTGTAACCACTGTCCAAATATGATGTTAACCACTTCAGCAATTAAACTTTAACATTAACGGGTTTTAATTTTTCACATTTTTTTCTCGCTTACATTTCAGTCATCCATTATCTCATTGTGTGCTAAAAGTAGCATGGCTCCAAAGCTAATTTATTAATACAGCTATGCCTATCATAAAACAATATCCATTGCAACAAGGGATGCTCTAAAAAGTCTCTTCAGACCTGAGTAGAACTCCACAAGGTGTCCTGATCCGATGCTGGACTGCTGCAGGAACGGACCCTGCCTTCTTCCACCCTGGGAAGTCATTTCCTTATCGCGTTATGAACAAACAAGGGTGCCTCATTTTTTCAGACAAAACAAGAATATATTCTTATACTCGTGCTGCATAAATTGGCATCGCAATGCTGGCATGGTTGTGGCCAAAACACCAGACGTAAAGGAGAGACGATACTGGCATCTTTTTAGCCCCTCGCAACTAAGGGGGAGGTAAAACCATTTCTCAGTGGGAATTCAAGGAAAGCGGTGTGTGCGCTGCAGCAAAGTAGTACACATGGTGAGATTTTTATGGTCAAGAATTGGCTTCAATTGGGAGGTCACGAAACGGCCGACTAATTGGGGCCAAGGACGGGGGAAGACGCAGCTGAGGAGGATCAGTCATCCCGTAAAAGTCTGGGATACGAATCACAGGAGGATCTGCTCCTCCCGCATCTTTGCCCTTGCCCGATTCTTCTGTGAAACACGGGCTGATTGGGAACCGCGCTACAGGTATGAGAGTTGATTGTTCTCCGGGGAATGAAAGAGCAGTGAGAGACACAGTGTGGCCTGGCCCGTGCGTTTCTAGCCCACGTAGGGTGGCTAAAAGAGGGCCGGGACTAGCCTGAATAACAGCGAGGAAAGAAAACGGCCCGGTATCCACCGGTATGGCATATCTGCTTGTAAATTTAGACATTTTCATGTGAAATGTTGCTAGTTTTGTAGTCACTGACTGAGAACACCGAGACGTGCTGACAATAGCATGACAGTCCTTTTGTACACTGATACATCAGAAAACCATACAAAACTAAACCCTGAATTTGTGCTTTGATCCCAGTGCCAAGCGAGACAAAGGCATGCATGGAGTTTACCTTTGAAGCTTGTTCTTGGACAGTGCTCAGCCCATGCCTCTGTTAAATGTGGGTTGCTGGAAAATCTGAAACGCCTCAGCTCGGTTGAACCTTGTTCATCTTTCCAAACACTAATCATCCCAGTGTGATTGTTCCACAACCCATTGTTGGAAAGTTGCTACATGAAATCTTTAAGCTCCCACATGTATAAACATTTTTGTTTGAAAAACAAAGGTTAAATTACCAATCTAATTTCTTGGTCATGAGTAATGGAGCGCTCATACATAAGAGATGGATTGCTTCATTAAATTTCGTATTGGGCAAGCACGCAGAATAGTTGTTGTATATGCATTGGTAAATGCATTGAAAAGCACAATATTACACCAAGCATTACCGAATACATTTCTTTGAAGTTAATTATATTGAGATTGAAGTTCTCCATTAACAAACAGGAAAACTAAAATTGTACATTGACTAATCAACCATTATTTTTGGTAAAACCATTGCATGGCCTCATATTTTTCATTCTTTGGATTAGATACTTTTCCAAATCCAATTGTTCGAGGACTTTTTTTTCCCCAAACTGTAGATTCAAAAGGTTTGTCTCCCATAAATGTTCATAGCAAGGCTAATCCCTAGCCAAAATGACTGCTAACGTACAATTAAAGACAGAAAAATCTCTCTTCCTGTGATGCCTAGAAAATGTTAATTATTTTTTTTCTAAAACCAGTATACAATCTTATAAAAAACAGTGAGCAAATCAGCATAACCACATCTAATTGGGAGCATTTTTATAGTCATGAACCATGCAAATTGTTTTTAGTGTTATGTCTGCATATCAACATGTGACTTAATGTTTTAATTACATTAAAGATAAAGATGACTATTAATACTGTGATAGGTGCCAAGTATTAGACTCTTTGATCCTGGCACTAATAATACAAAATTAAAGGAGTGTCAGAGTATTTGCAAATTACGTTTTTACCAAAGTGAATTAATTACCAAGCTGATCAAGTTAAGGAGGCTGAAAATAATTTAATATACGTAATCAACACAAGGATGAAAAGAGCAGTCACTGTTCACCCGGGCAACCTCCGCCCGCGGCAACCACCTCAAACAAGGAGTC